>OZ005658.1:66428738-66471738 GCA_963930645.1 Salticus scenicus | reverse complement strand
TATGGATAAAACTGGTAATTTTGAGTCTGTAGAATTAAGCTTAATGCATCGCTAAATATTGTTCATTGACGTAAAAAGAAAAGAAAAAAGTAAGAACTTTTAACGTTTTTAAATATATCTTACAATGCAAAATACTATCATTAAAATATAAAATGTGTATTTATTCCTTTTCTTTCCTGTTTTTTTTTTTTTTTTTTTTAAACCACCAAAAGAGACTAATTAATAAATTGTAAATAAAATGTTTTTATTAAAGCAGTTGTCGAATAGAATAAATACTGTTTCCTGAATGGATTGAGAAATAGCTGTCATTTCAGGACAAATATTTAACCCTACAAGGCTCAATTTTTTTTTAGTGCGCGACAAAAATATATAGGTTGTAATTAGTGATCAGAAGATAGGGAAAACTCATAAAAATAAAAATAAAACTATATTTTACGGAAAAATCAACTTTTTATTTCAGTTCCACATACGGTACACTGAGCCTTAACTATGCTTTTTGGTATTAAACGAGTACAATTGAATTGTTTTGGAAATAATTTCCTATTTGAATTTTTTTCAATTAGTGACTTATTATTTTAAACAAAATGAAATAACTATTATATAATTTACTTTTTTATGTATTGCAACTTATAATAAACAAAATCATATTACTAATATAATAAATTTGTTATTGTTTTATTGATGAAAAGATCTAAAACAATTATTATATTTATTCAGGCAAAGTTCTACGCGACATTTGTCGTAAGATAAGAATGTTTTTCCTTTGCAACCAGGATATTTGCATCATTGTCTTTTTTCACCCCAAACTAGAAAATGCTCAAACCCATCACGTCTGACATCACGAGGAGGTAGGATTGATGTATTTGTCTTCTGCCTTTTATTTTCAATTTCATCAGATAAACTTGGTCTACCTGTCTTTTTGTTTATCGATAGCCCAAACATGCATAAACTTTTCCCTACTTCAAATTTGAATTCCTTCTGTTTCATTGGGGTTGGCGTATGCTGCTGCTCCCCGACTCTTCTCTACAATAACCAGCAACTGATAAGAGTTACATCAAGAAGATGATAAAATAGCCTCAAGTACTATTTTCTGGTCCTAATTTTTATTTTATATTTCCCTAGGAACGAATCTAGGAGGTCCACACCACCTATGTGCTGGTTATATGGTTTGATTATTTGGGGACAATCCATTTGTATATACCTTTTCTGTTTCTTGCAGTATCTTCTTGCTGTTTCTAATCGCTCTTGACCCACAAAAGACGATCATAAAACGACTGGTTTGTTATCGTACCACATAACGGTGACAATATCTGTATTATCACAATTTGCTTCCCATTGCTCTGAATAACCTCTCTGAACCTTTCCCTTTTTTAGGTCTTTTATGGAAGGTATTTTGAGGTCTTTTTCTAGAGAGGGTCTTTCCCAGAAGGAATATTCAAGAAACCCTCAAGATCTTCATCACGTAATCTTCTTCGCGACATTATCTGCAATAAAATCAAAGTATTCATAAAGAAAGTTATCGTAAATACGTATAAGTAAAAACGGACACTAAAGCTCAACGTACCGTATCTGGAACATACATAAAAATATGATTTACTAAAAGGTTAATGTTGTAATATAGAAAAACAACTTACCTCTGCAAAATATACACTTCGTTATAACACACAGTATTTTTTTCGAGTCAAATCTGTTCAAAAACTATTCTTTTTTTATTTTTGAATTCAGACAAACGACTAACGTATCACTTTCATTCAAATTTCACACTGAGTGCACTATAACAAAAACACGAACGACATCTTTAGGTAAATATTTGTATTACTACATTGCTAAATGTCAGTAGCTTCTATCAAGATGTCAAGAGATGTCGCTACTAATAGTTTTATAGCTATAGGAACGATTAAAGTCGGTGTTCCACATATGGAACTGGGTGCCTTGTAGGGTTAAACAGGTTTTTAATATATGTTTACATTTTCTTAAAATTAAACTTTCTTCTAAAAGCCGTACTTTATTATACATTTTTTTTCTGGAATAAAACTATTTATCTTGGGAATTTAAAATGAAGCTAACCTGCCAAATCTGGTAATAGTTTACAATGAATAATTTCACTACTCGTAATACATTCCGATGATTATTTTTTCTGCTGTCCGACCGCTAAGAGCAGTTGGCGTTGCTGTAAGATGGATATTATTTTGTGTTATACTGAGCCGCTTAATATTTAACACGCTTTGGTTGCACTGTATTTAAAGAAATTATGTTACTAAACACTTTTTTCGGAATCCTTTCTATATTCTAAAAGAAATACAAACTGATTTTTTAAGCATTAGCTTTTAACTTGCGGTCACCTCGATTGGATGAACAACGTGGCCGACTAGATACAAATTTCCAGTTTAAATAGTGAAAAATTTTTATAAGGAAAGCGCATGTTTACAAACAAACGCTCCGTCAATCAATCTTTGGAACTCACTAAGGGCAAAAGAACAAAACTGTATTTATGCAAGTGCCAATTATTTTCCCTAAGTTGAATTACAAATGAACATATTTGACCATGCGTGAGGTAACCTGCGCGTTCCTTATATCTTTCTAAAAACCAGCTCACTAATATTTAATCCGCGTTTGTAATGATCGATAGATGGCGCTCTCTGAACACTGCAGTTGTTGGTAAATATAACGGCCACGTGTAATTATTATTCTTTCTCCGCCATTTCATCATGGAAAGTCGATTGCATAATATGAGGATATGCAGTGGTGTGATAATTTCACCTTAGCCCACCAGAGGGCGAGCATTTCATTACAATCGCGGATCAACATTTAATCATCTTGACACACCGCGTATTAAAATATTTGTTAAATTTTCACTCAAAATTAATATTTTTTTGTGGTAACGTTAACGGCTTTTTTCTTGCTATTTTTGAAATACTTTCTAATATTATAATTTTTTGAACAATTGCATCTTGTTTTTAGTACTTGGCTCAATCCTAAATTGTTCGTGGAACACAACGTAATAAAATCGTTTGGAAATTTTGCTATTAAAACAATTAAATTGCTGTAGCAGAAGGAAAAATGGAAAATATCGAAATGCGGCATTTTTATTTATTTATTTATTTTTTTTTTATCCCGGGTCTTATTGCGTAGATGATTTTTCAGGAAGCATTAATTTTTTTTTCTTGATACAACCATGGCTTTTCGCCTTCTTAACTTGTAGGAATGCGAATATAATTTTTTTAACTATTTATTTGAGGGCGTTAGAGCATATTTCACACACGTATAGTTTTATCCCGGTAAGAATGTGAAGATGATTTTTTAGATGACTTTATAGAGAAAATATTTTGATGCCTCCTTAGACAACTTATTCGAGAAAATCCTTCAGAACAGTCTTAACAGGCATACGGCTTTTCTCCGGTATGAATGCGAACATGTATATTTAAATTGCACCTGTAGGAAAATCCTTTAGAACATTCTTCACAGACGTACGGCTTTTCTCCGGTGTGAACGCGAAGATGAGACTTTAGATCACCCTTTCGAGAAAATGCTTTAGAACATTCTTCACACACGTACGGTCTTTTTCCAGTATGAATGCGAAGATGCATTTTTAAACTGCCCTTGTAGGAAAATTTTTTAGAACATTCTTCACAGACGTACGGCTTTTCTCCGGTATGAATGCGAAGATGTTTTTTTAAATTACCCTTGTCGGAAAATCCTTTAGAACATTCTACACAGACGTACGGCTTTTCTTCGGTATGAACGCGAAGATGACGGTTTAGATCAGTTCTTCGAGAAAATCCTTTAAAGCATTCTTCACAGACATACGGTTTTTCTCCTGTATGAACACGAAGATGACTCTTTAGATCACTCATTCTTCACAGATGTACGGCTTTTCTCCTGTATGAACGTCAAGATGTGCCATTAAACGGCTCTTTTCAGAAAATGCTTTGGAACATACCTGGCACACATATGGTTTTTCTCCTGTATGATTGCGAAAATGCCTTTTAATTTATTCTTTACAGAAAATCTTTTTGAACATTCTTTATACACATAACGTTTTTCTCCTGTAAGAATGCACAGATGTCTCATGAGGTTACATTTAAGAGAAAACCTTTAAAAGAATTCTTTACACACATATGGCTTTTCTTTCGCATTTATAGGTATTCATATTTTCAATGATTAAATTATTTACGAAACTTGTCACAAATAATTTGTGTTTCCTTTAAATGAATGTGTAGCTAAGTGTGCAGAATCCTCTCAAGATAAACTAATAACAGAAGTAAACTAACGGGTTATAGTATTTTAATTTTTTCCTTTTATGCACAATAATCAATAACAACTTTAATAAACAGAAATTTTTTTTATTAACATCAACCCTTTAACCAATCGCCACTCTATACAAAGACGATTTCGATGAAAGATGGTAGCATTATGACGACCTCCTTCTTTATGTGTTTTGGCGTTTATGAGCTTAATTTGTAAACGTAGAATTATGAAATAACCAACGATATATATAAATTAGAGTGCAGATTCAGTGGATGAAGGATTAGCTTTCCGTGGTTCAAGATGAATCACGTGACATGCTCCAATAGATTGCTGTGTTTGGCCCTTTATCGCTATTTTGGCATTTAAAATATCAGTTTGACAAATTATCATTATTGTTATGTAACATGACAGTCCTATGACCGAAATAAATTTTTTTTTTGACTAATTTACACATATTTCACATTTTAATAAATAATAGAATGCCTTTTTTTCATCGTTTCCTAACAAAGTTTAAAGTTGTTTATAAATGAAAATTTGAACTTTTGAAGAGCTAAATTTAAGAAAAAATAATAATTTTTCAACTATTTTTAAGCATTTTGTCGGTTAAAGTTCAACTACATGAAATAAAAAAGAAGTAATATTAAAATCAAAATGATTTGAAACAAAAGAATATTAAACTACGTAAGTAAACAAAATTATTGACGGTTATGACTTTTGCGATGAACAATCTCCAAACCGTTGCCATAGAAATTTACTGAAAATAAGCTGTTACCAATTGAACGACCGAATTTGCAGATGCAAGGAGAGCATGTCACATGGCTCATCTTGGACCTTCATTTACCATTCATTTACCACTTATCACTCTACTTCATATATTTGGTTGGAAAAACATATTCATAATTGCAAGAGAAAGTCATTTCGATAAGAAAGGAGTACCTGAGAAAATTAGAAGGGAAGGCTTTGAAAGTCGTAACTATCGCTATCTGTTGGACGAAAATTTTGAAACGAAAAACTTTGTATTGCAAGGAAACTAACTTGAGGGCGAAGCAATTTTTACAGTGGCCAAATAGGGTTGCTTGAAACCGCTCCAGTAAAAGAAGCAGCTAGCTAGCAAAGTATCTTTGGTAAGCTTGGCTGTGGTTTACGTCTCGCGCGCTATTTTCAAAATAGACAGACGCTGTTTCGTTATGTTGTAATTGTAATTTCAACGTTCATTCAGAAAGATTATTTTTTGTGTTAGATTTTAAAGCAAGATAAATAGTAATCGATCAATCATCAATGTGTGAATTTCAAGGTAATATTATAATAATATTCAAATGTTCTTTGTGATGTGTGAAGTGTGATATATGTTCGTGTTGTGTTACCGGTCAAGATGTGAAATCAGTGTTCGTTATCAGTTCGAGTTCGGCCCGATTATTTTGTTAAAAGCATAATTCTACTCTTTTTACTTCCATTACCCTACTACCGTAGGTAATGGAAGTATTGTATTCGGTCTGAAAATTCGATATCGGGTTTTCAACAGATTTACACGTTTTAAGGTCCCCTGAGTCCAAAAAAGTGGTTTTTAGCAATTGGTCAGTGTGTATGTATGTGTGCGTGTGTGTGTGTATGTATGTGAAAAATCTTCTTACTATTATAGCTCGGAAACTAGTAAAGATAGAGCTATGAAACTTTAGAATTGAAATACGTCTGGTGTACAGATGAAATTTCCAAATTTTGGTGAAAATTGAAAAACCGGAAGTGGGACATCGGAAACCGGAAGTGGGACCGTAAGTCCGTATCTCAAAAACGGTAGTATCTCAAAAACAAAGTATCGTCAAAATTGCCATATAAACACTCTATTAGATGTCCTTTCGAATGATATAGTTGGTTAGTTCAGGAAAATTGATAGGCGTCCTGTATAAATACCTCAATTTCAGGCCTCGCAAAGGCGTTCCTTTAAAAACGGTTGTACGGATTTTTTTTCAAACTCGCCATTTTAACTCACTTTTAAATAGGCTTTTTATGTAATTATTGTTTTCCTGTCAATAATTGAGTTTAACCGGAAGTGGGACGTCGGAAACCGGAAGTGGGACCGTAAGTCCGTATCTCAAAAACGGCTCTAAAGATATTCTTCAAATTTGCTATATAAACACTCTATTAGATGTCCTTTCAAATGATATAGTTGGTTAGTTCAGGAAAACTGATAGACGTCCTGTATAAATAGTTCAATTCCAGGTCTCGTAAGGGCATTCCTTTAATAACGGCTGTATGGATTTTTTTCAAACTCGCCACATTAACTCACTTTTAAATATGCTTTTGTATGCAAATATTGTTTTCCTGTCAATAATTGAGTTTTGGTAAAAGCTGGTATATCAAAGACGGCTCTAACGATTTTATTGAAAATTGTTATATAAATCTATTTATTTCTTATGTATCACGTAGTTATGAGAGGATAATTAACAGCTTTCCTGTTTAGGTAGGTCAGAAGTTTTGGCAGATCTCGAAAATTGGTGTTTAAAAAAATAACTCTACCATTTTTTTTTTTTTTCGTATTTTTTACCTTGCTATATGTAAGCTTCGTTTTATATGTTTTTACATGTGTATAAAGTTTATCTTACCAGAAAAATGGTAGGTTTCGACTTCTTTAGGTCACTATCACTTTATACCTTCTGATCACATTATCTCCAAACAATGCATATAATATTTGTAACAGTGGGTAATGGAAGTCGTGTGGTTGTTTCACACCAGATTTTTTTATGAAGTCATGCATTACCTCTTTTATTCTCTGAATTTAAGATGCTTCGGTTTGGCTGTTTATAAACAAATGTAGCCACCGTAGCATCTGTTATTTCAGTATGCAACGAATATATAATTCTACAGTTTTAGTAATGGTGATAGTGAGTATCACTTTAGTCTATGTTTTTTAAAAATTAGTGGTCATTTTCTGTATTTTTATAATATTGCTTTTTTCTACAGATGATTATTTCTTTTAGTTTTATTTTTAACTTGTTAAGACATAGCTGTTTTTGTTCAGTTTATGAAAAAATTTTTGAAATATCTGTCTGTGTGCTACATATGTATTTCTATTTTTTTTTTTTTTTTTTTTTTAAATAAAATAATACTATAAAATACCGACACATTTCATAAAATCGAGCAGCATAATGCAGAAGAAAATAAAAAATTAATTATTTTCAAAGTGGCTTTAAAATGTTTTAATACTATTATTGCATTTTTATTAAATAAATAAAAGTCAAAACTCATATTAAATCAATTTTCTTGCAGTTATCATTAGGGTAAAAATAGCACTTTTTAAATTTTCTTTGTAAAATAGATATCTACATCCCACATAATAATTGATAATTCAATGTAACATTACTCATTACGTAAATTGCTTAAAATTTAAATAACAGATTGCTTTAAAATCCAGTTTTTTCTTTTTTTAATAGTAATTAGCCTTTTACTTTTAGTAATGGTGAGTATCATTTTAGCTTATGCTATCTGAAAATTTTTTTAAAGTAGTGGTCATTTTCTGTATTTTTATAATATTGTTTTTTTCAACAGATGTTTATTCCTTTTAGTTTTATTTTTAACTTGTTAAAAAAACTTCTGTATCTGTGTGTTGTATATGTATTTGTAGTTCTGATTTTTTTTTTTTTTAAATAAAATAAGATGAATACTGAAAAATTTCATAAAATCTAGCAGCATAAACAAGGAAAATAAAAATTTCAAAGGAGTTTTAAAATGTTTATGTTAATATTATTTACATTTTTATTTAACAAATAAAATTTGAAACTCATATTAAATCAATGTTTTTTTTTTGCAGATATTATTAGAAAGTAAAGCCCTTTTTTTTAATTTGCTTGTAAAATAAATATCTATATCTCCCCTCATAATTGATAATTGAATATAAAATTATCTCATTATGTAAATTGCTTCAAATTTCAAATAAGCGATTGCTTTATTTTTTTTTTTCCTTTTCTTGATTCTAAATACATGTATATTTCGTAAGATATTTAGAATTTTTTTGTGCCTTTCTGCTAGAAATAGACATATCCTGCATTTATTTCAGAAATAAATCAGATAAATATTAACAAAGTTCTTCAAATACAATTACAAAATATAGGAAAAGAAAAAAATATATTCAAAGGAGTTTTTTTATTGTTATTCTCTTTTCTTTCTTTCTTTTTTAATACGTGAATAAAATTTTAATGTCATATTAAAAGTTTATTCGTTATTATTATTCCGTAATTCTTTTTATTTATTGTTATTAAATTTAAAAAGTTGTCCTTTTTATTTTAGTGTAAGATATTTTTTAAATAAATCTTCATCTCAAAGCGGCATTCATATTCAATCGTGAGTCATTGCATTATCAAGAGACTCGGTAGAGTCTCAAGTGGCGCAAGCGGAAAAACAAAGGAATGCCACGACACTCAGCGGAAACGAAAAAACGAACGAAACCTGCGACCCTTATATATACAGGTAGTTTTAGATCAAAGAAACTGCTTAAAGCCGACACTTAATATCTCAGGAAATATGGGAAGTTTTTTTCTGATATTTTCAAAATAATCTTTTATCTTCTGTCTGATCCTACCCTGAAATCGCTACATTTCTGCGTGCAATATATTTTGAGATATGAATTGGGTTATTTTAGTTGTAAGTGGGCGGTCTATAGGGTGGTTAAATTTTTCTCGAATATGGCTCGAGCGAATGTCGTTTAATTGATATATGATATTAATCACTTTTATCTGATGTGCCTGACATCTCCCTTTTCCCTAGGAAAACTCTTGTTTTTTTTCTAACTCAGTTCGAAAATCGAACTATTTTTACTCCGCCACGCATGGATTTCTTCTGGTAATTCTCAGAATTCTCAATAGGTGTTATTCGGTTTGGTCTTGTAGTTGGTTGGTTTGTTCAGTCTGAATGATGTCAATAAAAAATTTAGATTTTGTTTTTTAATGCAAGAAAGAAACTTTATTGTTTGTTTTAAATATTTATTGTATATATATGAAATAACATTTCACTTAAATATATTTTATTTTATTTATTTATTTTATTTTATTTCATTTTATTTTATTTTTATAAAGGAAATATTTAAGATTTTAAAATTTCGCATTTCGTCACAAAACTATTTCGATAATATTTTAAATCAGGAAGTATTTTGTAATTATAAGTATTTTACTTCATAGTTATTGATGATAAATTTACAGTTTTTAAAGAGAAAATATTTCACATTTTTCTTGGCTTTATTGTGACGTAAAACGCATCCATCAATCAATCCATCCATTCTCGGCTTTGGCTAATTTTTCACTTTTTATCTTTTATGTATTAATCCGCCGGGCAACAAGAGCAAATCGTAAAAAAAAAAAAAAAAAAAAAAAAAAAAACTATAGCAATCAATTAGCTTGTTCTAATTGATATTAAGTACTATTTATTTTGTAGATATTATTTATACTTTAAATACATTCTTACGGACTCTTATATTTCAGGTAAGAAATATTATTTTAATAGTTTTGTTATATTTTTTTCTGTGTAATAAATGTACGATCCCTTTTTCATTTTTGCTTACAATATTTGTGTGCAGTTGTAGATTAAAAGTGGCCGTAATCTTTGAAAAAATTATTTATTTTATACATCTAAAATACTTTAAGAAATGTAAAAAAAAAAAAAAAAAAAACTTAGTTTAGCATGCATTTAAACGTCCATGAAAGAAAGGGGCGAATTATGTTTCTTAATATTGGCCATAGAGTATTATATTGTCTGATTTGTATAAAATCCTATTCAACAATTTAAACTTTTTATTACAGTTTCATTCAGATTATTTTAAATGAATAAAAAAGTCTCACAATCAGAGATAATACGTGTCCTGATTTTCCTGAATTCTTAAAAAAATTCCTCAAATATCTTTAAATATCATTAGTTTTCCCAAAATTCTTGAATTTTTTTAAGCTATTATGCTACGTTTTGACATTTAAATCACCCAAATTACACAATCAAAACCCAAACAGGCTCCATACTGTCCCTTTTTTCTGTGATCATTAGCTAAATAATAAATTTATTACTTTGTAAGTAATTTTTATGCTGCAGTCATGCGTATGTTTTTTTTTTTTTTTTTTTTTTTTAATCAGTTTATGATGCTTGCTTACAATTTTTTTTTTTTTTTTTTTTTTTTAGCTTTAGCTTTTGGCCATTTCATTGATGGAGGGTGATATAAACAAATTTGAAAACTTGATGTGTTTCTCTCTTTAAGTAAACTATTTCTCTCTTTAAATAAACTAACTCCTTTTCCCCAAGTACAGTAGAATCCTGATTCTAGGGCATCTATTCTCTGAATCGATGGAGATATCCACCAACCGCAAATAATGACAGTCGTTAATTTCAACTTTTACCGACTCCTTTTGCTTATAAATTAAGCCTTCCCTCATGAAATTACGAGTAAAACGCCTAAACCATCTTTCATTAAAATATGTATACTTGTATAAACACCATAAAATGCAATAAACTCGCAACAATTGTTTCGGGTCGAAAAAACACACGACCCTTCATCAGGCGAATAAAGTAAGCACGAGTGCTGCAGTCAAAGCGGCAACGGTCAAAGCGCAGTGGTGCGTTGCCGCGAAAAAAACAAGCGAAAAAAAAAAAGAATTTATTTAATTATTTATTTTATTTATTTATTTATTTATTTTTAAGAAATATTTTTAACTGGTTTGAAAAATAATGCTTGATTCCGTCGAGACATATAACTTCTGAAACTAAGAGGTGTAGACAAGATAATTATAATTATATTTAAAGTCCTTCGAGTTAATATTTCATAATTTTATCCAAGTAATAAAAGACACAAGAATGAAGCTTTGCAATATTTCTTGTTTGCTCAATAGTGAGTTAAACAAAATTTAACAGAAGGAGTGAAAATACGAAAGTGTAACTTTCATAACACACGGAAATACGCTTTCGTTGATATCATTTTCTTCATAACTTTGCCATTTGCTTTTCAGGGCCCATCAACATCCGAGCGGTTCTGCGCTCAAAGCTGGTAGACGTGAGATGCCGGGTTCGATCCCAATTCGCGCTCGTCTACCTAGCCGTCCGAAGTTTTCCGTGGGTTTCTCCGAAACTTGCGTAAATACGGGATAAGACCTCTTAGAAAAACTTCCATGGAGGACACTTCCCCTCATGACTAGGACCCTAGTGTAGTCAATCGGCTTACTCCCAAAAATCTTTTGCTTTCCTGATGATTATTTCCATTGCATTACCTTTTACAGCTTATAATTTTAGTTCTGATCTTGTTATAAAGAACGAATAATTTAGGTATTCGAAAAAAGGTTCTGTCTCAGTTTCTGACTGTTACACACATTTTAGATTTGAGGAATACGAAAATCACTAAATAGGTGAAGTGTCCATTTATAGGACTTGTTAGTTTGTACGTTAGTTGTAGTTAGTTTGCAGAGTGTTATTTTGTACGTTATTTTTTATTTGTTTGTTAATTTCTCAATTTGTTAAACTTCGTAGAAATTATCTGAAGAATAAATCATCCTAAAAACCTCGGACCAGTTTTAAAATATTTTTGATATTGACAAATCTCTTTTGAATTTTAACATACTAATTTAAAAATTTTGTATACTATTATCATCATTAATATTATTACTATTTTAACATAGTCGAATAACGAAAATTTTCATAAAGTTGATATTGCAGAAATAACATTTACACTTAACATTTAACAGTTTTTTTTTTAATTATTATTATTATTATTACTGACCACTACACACGCAAAAAAGTAGATTTTTTGAAAATTCTATTTAAGGAAAAAATAATCTTTAAATAACGTTAAAATGTATATTTTATTTATTAATTATCCCTTTTACTGTGGCTTGTTTGTTGTTGCTTTTGTAAAGAAATATTTTTAAATACTGTCAAGGTTTATATCTCATTTAATAATTCTCCCTTCTATGGTAATCGTTTTGCAGAGAAATATGCGTCTTATTTTTACTTTTGCGTCATGCAATATCGTTGATAAACCCAAAAGTAAATTTTGGTGGGCCTCTTTCAGTGCTTACAAAAAAAATCATTAAACTACTATAATAATATAAAAATAATTTTAAAAATAATATTATAACTACTAAGAAAATATTCTTGTGATAAACGCTGTCATATATCACGAATGAAATCTGTTTCCTTGAAAACACGCAACACGCATAGTCATTCTATGACTAGTTTTGACAAATTTTCATCATTTCCGTTACCTATTACAATCGAACCTCGTTAACATGATCAAGCTTAACGTGAATTACTTTTAACATAAACTGTTACCGCAATCCCCATGAAAATGAAGATTATTATAATTATATGAAGATTAGTTACTGATAGCATGAACTACTGATAACCTGAACACATTTTTTGTTCCCCTTGAGATTTACATTAATGAGGTTCGACTGTATATACTATACGTTCCATAATTTTGTGTATATCATGATCTTGTGTAACATGCTCACTAAGCCACTGCAATTCAAAAAACTATACTGATAGACAAAATTATCTCAATCCTTTTATTGTTTTCTTTTGTTCACTTACAAAAAGGAAAATAAAATTCAAAATTCGAAATTTTGGAGAAATCAGCAAAATTATAAAAATAGCACTCATTTTAATTGCACAACATATTAACATCAGGACATAAAATTATACCTCAAGTTCTTGCACTAAAAATATTTATTTATTTTTAACTTCGTGAGATTCAACAGGAAAGCAGCCAATCCTACGCAATCGTGGTTAAGATAATATCTGTCTGGTGTTCTTTTAATCATGCTTGCAGGGCAAAAATGAAAAAATCCATGATTTTTAAGTGTTTTTACAAAATTCCCTGATTTTTTACTGATATTTCCAGATTAATAAAATACCCTGATTTTTTACTGATATCTCCAGATTGATAAAATACCCTGATTTTTCCATGATTTTCCTGATTGTCGCCATTCTGTTAAACTCGTTTTATTAGATCCTAGAACCTATAACGAGGTAAAATTGTTCAATATCTCTAATATGTTATTTTTTAAGGGTCCCCCATCATTTCCTCTAACAATCAAAATTCATAAACCTCGCAATTTCTAGTCTTTCTCCATCCGCATTATAAATGTCAGAAAACTTTTCTAACTTACATTATTAGCTTCTAGAATTAATAATAAAGTAAAATTTTTCAATATTTCTCAGAAATTTAACAAAGCAAAAGTCAACGCTGTTTCTGTTTGAAAACCAAAAGAACTTTCCTGTCAACCCATGTAAGAAAATTTTATTTACATTTCGTATAATAGAAATGCAAAATAAAGAAAAAAAAATTATAAAGACGTGTACAGAAACAAATGTTAAAAAATAAGTATATACAGTAAACTCCCGATTATCGGCGGTCGGATTATCCGTGGTCCTCAAGGGCCTGAATTTAAAAGGGAATTTAAAAATACAAAAGAAATTTATTACAAAAAAAGATCGAAGACAGTAATGACCTTCAAGGCTTTTGGAGATATTACACGATTCTTGACAGCATTTGTGGCATACGCACTGCTTGGGAGGCAGTTAAGCAGGCTACACTGGTAATGTCTTGGAGAAAAATTTTACGAAATGTGCAAAATACTTTGGTAGAGTTTATAGAGGAGGAAGAAATTTCTGCTCATGATTTGGCAAATAAAGCTAAATCTTTTACTGGAGGAGAAAAAGTCAATGAAGGAAACATTGAAGAGTAGATTAATTGTGACGCCAATGATCCAGGTATTGAACACCTTACAGATGAACAAATTGTGGGCCAAGCATTAGACCCAGTTTCAGAAGATAGTGAAGAAGATGAGGAAGAAGGAGATAAAACTCAGCAGAGGATGAGCCCCGACGCAGCCCTAGCACATGCAGATGGACCTATAAAATATCTCGATGAACAGGACGATGTATCACTTTGTGACAAAATGCTCATAAAGAAACTGCAATCGCAAATTAAGAAAAAGTGTTTTAGTACAAAAAAAAAAAAAAAAAATGCTTCATCGATTTTTTTTTGTTAAAAAATAGAGCAAAATGTAAGTAGAAATTTTTATTAGTATGTTAAATTGTATATAGACCATGCTTAGCTGTTAATTAAATAGTATTGCTCAAAAGGCTTTATGTGTTGATTTATATCCCCTTTTTTGGCCATTTTGCTGATTATCCGCTGATTCGATTATCCGCGGTTGCCTATTCCCCTTTCACCACGGATAAACGGGAGTTTACTGTATATATATATGAGAACAAAAACCCTTAACGGGTTAAAAGTTTGTGACGCAGCATTTTATTTTGATATGAATTGGAAACATGGGTTCTAAAAGTAATGATATCAAATTTGAGTGACGCTATGCTATGCTATTCATTGAAATATATTACATAGATTTTCTTATTTCATCATTTGTTTTTTTTTTCCTTCTATTTACATCACAGTGTATACATAATATTTTCATCTTCAGAACGAAAAAAAATATAGAATTTACTCCCTGATATTTCTTCATCTGCACCTCGTTAATTCAAAATATGAGTTTTAAAAGAAATGATATAATTTCTGTGACTCCTCAGTGTTACTTAAAAAGATTTATTTTTAGATTTCATTACAATTACTTTTGTTTTGTTTAATAAAGTATATTTACACATTGAAATAATGCTTTTAATTTTCAAATATACTGTCAAATAATCACACTTTTACTGAATTTATATAATAAATTGAAATTATCTAGTTCAATAAATTGATCTGTCTATTGCGTCACGCTATCCAAAACTGTAAATAAAAATTATGTAAATGTTTTCTTTGCATCACACAATCTCTTTGCACACATTTGCACACATTTATTATGATACAAAGTAACATTTACAAAATTTTTACTTACAGTTTTAGATAGCGTGACGCAATAGACAAATCAATTTATTGAACTAGATAATTTCAATTTATAATATAAATTCAGTAAAAGTGTGATTGTTTGACAGTATATTTGAAAATTAAAAGCATTATTTCAATGTGTAAATATACTTTATTCAACAAAACAAAAGTAATTGTAAGGAGATCTAAAAATAAATCTTTTAAAGTAACACTGAGGCGTCACAGAAATTATACCATTTCTTTTAAAATTTATATTTTGAATTAACGAGGTGCAGATGAAAAAGTATCAGGGAGTAAATTCTATATATTTTTTCGTGCTGAAGTTGAAAATATTATGTATACACTGTGATGTAAATAGAAGAAAAAAACAAATGATGAAATAGGAAAATCTATGTAATATATTTCAATTAATATCAAAGAGTCACTCAAATTTGATATCATTACTTTTAAGACCCATATTTCCAATTCGTATCAAAATAAAATGCTGCGTCACAAACTTTTAACCCGTTAAGGGTTTTTGTTCTGATATCATTACTTTTTAGGGGTTAATGATCAACTGATCTGAAGATTAAAACAAGTCCTTTCAGCTCATAGGAAGGGTAGGTTGATTCTTTTTTTTCTATCGCATAGCTGTCATTGAGAATTTCACAAAAAACACTTTTTTTCTAATGTATCTGGCAGCTTCCAAAAATTGGTTTAACACAATATTAAGAAATCTTTTAGTTATTTTTTTTTTTTTATAAATACATAATAGCAGAATTACGAAGGATTAAAAATTAATTTTATTAATGAATTTTCAGCTTTTTGTGAAAAAAAAAGTAAACAAATTCTTCGCAGATTTAACGTTTTGAACACTTTTGAATGTTGAGCATTTTTTTTTTTTTTTTTTTTTTTTTTTTTGTAAATATATAGTAAAAATATTTATAAGAGACTTATCTGAGGTATAATTCATGATAGTTTAGCATCATTAAGATGAACTATGCAATAACACAGGTATTTTCATAGGAATTTCAAAAAATAGTACTTGGCGTTTTCAACACCAATAACCAACCCATTCCAAAATTTGATTTCAGCCATTAGTATGAAAACATTTAGTTAAAAATAGATTTTATTACTAACTTTTTAAACAAATAACATATAACAGTATTATTAAGGATTAAAATACAGTTTTAATAATGAATTTTCAGTTTTTTGTGGGAAAAAAAAGTAAACAGATACTTAACAATTTTTATATTTTGAAAAATTTTGAACGTTGAGCAGATTTTTTGGTAAATATACAGTAAAAGAGATGGAATGAAGCCTTGGTAAGGTCAAAGATTTGGCCGGCCTGGCTGATATATACTCAAAGTTTCGTGGAATATTCGTAATTTGCATTGGCAACTTTTTTCCTATATATTAATTTTATGTAAACCTACATACGTCTTTGTTTTGTGATTTGTTAATTAAAAATAAAAAGTTTTCACTGCAGTTATAATACACACAGTAATAACATTGTAAGTAATTAATACAAAACTTTGAATAAAAAAAACTTTTCTTATAATAGTATAATAACATGGCTCAAAATTAACAGAATTTTGTTGATCCAGAAATATCGGCGTTTAAAACAAAATATCATTTTTGAAATTCCTATGAAAATCACTGTACATATTATTGCATATTTCATCTTAATGATGCTAAACAATCATGAATTATACGTGAAATGAATATTTTAAATATATTTCTACAAGAAATTTGCTCACATTCAAAATTTTCTAAAACTTAAAAATTGTAAAATGTCTGTTTACTTTCTTTTCACAAAAAACTGAAAATTCTTCAATAAAACTGAATTTCAGTCCTTTATAAAATTTTTATGTGTTATTTATTTTAAAAATGAGTAACAAAATATATTTTTAACTGAAAGGTTTCTCACTAATGGCTAAAAATGAATTTTTGCAAGCTATAGGATATTGGCGTTGAAAACAAAGAGCTGTTTTATGAAATTCCTTTGAAAATTCCTTTGCTGGTCCGAACATTGGCTGGCAAAACATTGCCGCTCGTAATAGAAGTACGTGCATTTGTTTGTGTTGAAAAATACTTAATTGAAAATATTTCTATAATGAGTGACATTTGAGCCAAAGTTAAATTTAATGTGAATGTGCTAGAGATCGTTCTGATCAGGGTCTCGAGTAATTTTCGATTTTTACTTTTAAAATAATCCTTAAATTCTGAAGCATATGTTTGTATGCAATATTAATTTTATTTGCGTGATTTTTTTTTTTTTTTTTTTTTTTTTTCTTTAAAGGGGGAATTTTTGTAATAAAATTGGGATTCAATTTTTATAATGTTTCAGAATTAGATTAGCCTAACTCAAAGCTCTTTTTAATCGTAAACATTGTTTGAAGTTTTATTAATTGATCTATCCAAAAGTTTACATCAGGTTATAATGTTACAAACAAGATCATAATTTTGCATGGTTTTATTTATCTTCATCATATTAGAGCATCGTTACAATAAAATAGTAATAGATATTATAATTAATGAATTATAAATATTTTTTATTATTATTTTATGATTGCATATCAATTTCGTATGACTGCTTAGACTAAATAAAATTACATATTTTTCAAATCAGAGTATTGAACCTGCAAGTGTTTTTTAACGAATTCATAATCAGTCATGGGAGTATTGTATATCATGTTATCTTTTTTGTTGAAACATGTGTATAAAGCTTTTTTTTTTTTTTAATCCTGAATAAAATAAATAAATAAATAAAAAATTCTCTTTCAGAATCTAGATTTTTTTCTTCTTTTAAATGGCTGCAGAATTGTTATTGAGTGCATGTGAGTGTTTTTATATCTCATGCCTCAGTAACATTGCTCCGGCACTCCGGCTAAAATTTTATGTCTTCAACATCTTCATGAATTCCAAATAAAGTTGTGACGGTTGATCTTTCTCATATTCTATATCACCTGGTCTGTTCTCTGCTGTCAGTAAGTATGCATGTTCATGATAGTCATGCGGATAATTGTTTCCCCTTTACATGACTTAAGTTTTGGAAAGATTGAAAATAAATAACAATAGATAAATTGCATAATATAAAGATATAATAAAACCTATATCTGAGAAACTTAGATAACTTCTGTCAGGACTGTTTGATTGTGTACTTAATCTAAAAAAAATTTTTAATCTAAATTTATTTTCAAGGCTGTAAATATACTTTTTAACTCCTCCCCTCCCCCCTCCTAAAATAATAATAATAATAATAATTTTACACATCCAAAAGTTTGTGTAATCAATTGCTCACCTCCAAATACTTTACAACACAAATTTTCAAAGCACGTTAGGAACAACTATTCTGCATGTATATCGAATCATAATAATCAATTAACATAGAAATAAGTCTGGCCCAAAGTAAAAACAGAGATATCAATCAAGGCCAAACACTATGTAAAAACAAAAATAAATAAAGCAATTGAAAACAAAAATGAAAATCTGTTTTCTGCCAACTTTTAGCAGCTTCGAGGTTTCGACAACAATCTCTGTGTCTTTCCCAACAAATATGGGAAGTATTTGATAATGTATCAGTGATACAAGACTTTATTCTATGGCATGTATACACATGCACGAATGTCTATGATTGTCTGCATTTCATTGACACTATATTGAACCTTCTTGTGCGATTAGAAGAAATAGAATTGACCTAATGAAATAGACATTTAAAAATATTCCAGTAACAGAAAGTTAATACTCGCGTAAAGACATATAAAACAGAGTTTACTTTGAAAAAAAAAAAAAAAAAAAAGAGAGAGAGAGAAAGAGAGAGTTTTTTTTTTTTTTTTTTAACACTAACTTTCGAGATCTAAAGCTAATCTATCTGATGAATATGACTACTAATTTTCCTATAATAACCACGTAAATCATGAGAAAATATATCTAAAATGGGGGTATGTAACAACCTACAAGAAAATCGTTAGAGTCGTTTTTGAGATACTCACTTTCAGCAAATATTGGTTTTTTTAATTGTTGACCGGAAAACAACAATTACATACAAAAGAATATTTAAAAGATATTTAATATTGCAAGTTTGAAAAGAATCCGTGCTGCCGTTTTGAAAGGAACGCACTTGCAGTACCCGAAAATCAGCTATTTATACACGATGCCTATCAATTTTCCTGAACTAACCAACCATATCATTCCAACAGACATCTAATAGAATGTTTATACAGTAAGTTTGAAGAAAATCGTTTGAGCCGTTTTTGAGAAATGGACTTACGACCCCACATCGTGTTCCGGATGTCCCACTTCCGCTTTTCAAATTTTCCTCAAAATTCAGAGTATTCATCAGTATACTAGACCTGTCTCAGTTCTGAAGTTTCGTATTTCTATCTTTATTAGTTTCGAAAATATAATAGTCAGAAGATGCCCCCCCCCCCCACACACACACACATACCTACTGACCAATTACCAAAAACCACTTTTTTGGACTCATGACACCTTAAAACATGTAAATCAGGTAAAATCTCGGTATCGAATGTTTGGACTGAACACAATACTTCCCCTACGGTAATCGGGTAATGGAATTAAAAATAATAATAAATAAAAATACATCATCATACTTAAAAAAAAATTAAAAGTAAAATAAAAAATAAAAAATGTAATGATTTAGAATAAATAACTTTAGTTTATACATAATACAGTTCCCGCTGCTTATTAGAATCATATTCGTTCAGACCCAAAGTGATTTTATTTAATGGCTGATTTTTATATATGGCGAACGTTCCTGCACTTAAGAAAAAGGTTTTACTTCCCAGAATTTGGAAAGAAATTTCAAAAGTGACGAACAATGGAATCAGTAAACAATATTAATTTTTGATAAATAATTAATTAATTGTTTTTTCGATATAAATAAATAAACGCATTCCAAGTTCCCATGCATTTTCGTTTGAGGAAAATCATCATTACTTTACCAAAAGTTCCCGTTGTTCTTATAAATTTAAAATCTTTTCGTTTAAACATCATGAATTATAATAATTTAATATATATATATTATCGATAAATTAAATAAAAGAACGTGCAAAAATTTTAGAGCCCCTTTGAGAAATTTGGCACCGAATTAGCACGTACGTTTCTCGCCAAAATCTTTACTTATGCAACTGCGACAGCCGTTTTAAATCGTCAACGAAATGAGAATACATAGATACAGTAATTTATATTGATCTATCATCACCATGTTATCATGCAAAGATTTCTGACGCTGAAATATTTTTTTGGCATCAACCATTAACTGTTATTGATTGAAACGCGGCAATTATAATCATTGTAATAGAAGAGAATGTTAATGAATTTTCAAAATGTCGAAAATTTGCGTGTCTTCTTCTAATAAATATATGAAAAGAAAAAAGAAATAAATTATCATAAAAGTAAATTACATTTGAGTAAATTTTGAAAAATATATATTTTTATAATCAGTTACTTTCTTATTATTATGAAATAAAAACTATTTTGATTTTTAATGGAATACTTTTTTTTTTTTTAGTTTAATATTTTATAGATTTTAATTAGTAAGTAATATACAAATTTCAGAATTCTTTTAAATATAGTTAGCAGCGGCGCGGGTAAGAAAAGTTTTAGTACATAAAAAGAGTTTATCTTTAAATATTAACTAAATTAATAATTATGTTAAAAAAGTGAGAGAAAGAAAGAGAGAGAGAGAAAGAAAAAGGAATTTGAAACTGTATATGCAGTTTTTCATTCACCTTTAGTACATAAATTTTATTTGCTAAATTATCCGTGTGTATTCGCTCGGAGAAAGACGACCATTAACTGGGGAAAATGGCCGTCTTTCTCGGAGCAAAAAAGAATCACATTTTGTCCCTCGATGATCAATCTGACTGATTATTATACCTACGTGAGAATAAAAATTTAAAAGAATCCAAGAAGCTCCTAAGCTAATGCTCTACCAAAAGAAATAATTTACAAATTAATTTTAATAAGAAAAAATAAAATAAAAAAATAAAATAAAATAAAAAAAGAATAGAGATATAATGACGTCAATTTTACTCAGCAAGTTTAATTTTTCACGAAGTTTATATTAATTATAATATTTATGCATGGTTTTTATTTATTTTTTTCATAAAAAAAAAAAAAAATTAAAATCAACTCATAAACCTTTTTGGCAAGAACTAAAAATTAAAATAAATTATGCATTTTTGTCTAAAAACTTAACTTTTTCGATACTGTCCGTTTCGATTTATTATTAATTTTCTTTTCTTTTTCTTTAAAAAGAAAGGGAAAAAAAAAAGGTTTTGATGGAATTCTGTCAAAAGCAGAATTTACTTTAGTACTGAGGACTATTAGCTTTTTTTTTTTACCTTCAAATTATAACATCGCTTTTAAATTACTCAATTAAATTTTTTATTTCGATAAATGTCCAACCATCGTAAAAAGTGGCGACGGCGTTTTATACGTAGATTTTATCCGTAGTCCTCCGTACTAATATGAACTAGAAATTCCCTTTTAATATTTAGAAAAAAAAAAAAAAAAAAACACCATTTCAAATCAAATTTGCAACTTATTAATGCGTTTTGAAAAATGCGTTCCTCGAAATTGCTACTTAGATAAGTGATGGGGCGTGTTTAATTTGTAACTGTGCTGTGACTGTAAGCGTAAAATCTTTAACAATGAGCGATAACAGAGGGATTGTTGTGCTTTAATTTCCTTTCTTATCAAAAAAAAAAAAAAAAAAAAAAAAAAAAGAAAAGAAAAAGAAAAAAAAGAAAAAATAGTGTGCATAAATGATATTTTTGGCTGCAGAGGAGTTATTTTTCTGTTTATTAACCGGAGATGCTGATTTTATTAAGCGGCGGCTTTAAAAGTAATTGGCATTGATTTGATTCCGCTCCTGGCAATATGATCTGATTAAGCGGCTGATTTTATTATCCAGTGACTTTATTAAGCGGCGGTTACTGTATACATATTGTATTCCCTTAAAAAGGGGGAATTAAAAAAAAAATTACTCTATTTCTGTTATAAATTAAAAGTGCATAAGAAAAGCCTAATTTACAGAATTGTAACCCTCCCCCCCCCCCCACACACACACTTCACACACACAGTCCCATTACTCTAAGCAGCAGTATCTACAGAGAAGGACGAGTTAGATGATTCTTGATATGTACAATTTAGTACTGGCAAAGGATTTTATCAATAATACTTTTGTGCTTGAAAGAGGAAAATAATGAATTTTTTTTTCTCTTAAGAAAAAAAAAAAACAGTTAATTTAGATGCTTAAGTGTTTGACCCTGAGGGAACTGTTCTTGTATACAAGTAAGTCAGAGAGCTATTATCTATCACTATGAATTGATACAAATACAGGTGTCTGCCACAATTTTGAAACACTGGTATTTAATAATACTCTACAACTACAAAATAAGAAGTAAGATTAATATTCAGAAGTAGTGAGTAGAAAACTACAGCATACCGACAAAAAAAGCTTATAAATGAGTATTTACATCCAAGCAAATTATATTCCCTTTAAAATAAGAAACATTTGTTTATTTTTCTAAGAGTTTGTTTCTGTTTCCATGTTAAAAGTTTACAAGCAGCTGCACACCTCTTTCCTCATTCTAACCAGCAATGTGAAAAGTTAAGGAAGAGAGAGAAATTCTAATTCTAGATATTGTTACGAAATTGTAAATAATTGTGTTTATTTTTGTATAAATTCTTTCAAAGAGGCTTAGTAAGTTGATAAAGTGCTAATTTTGTGCATTTCTAGTCATTTTAGCGTTGAAATAGCCTTATTTTCCTTAAAAACGCATTAGAAAGCCCCAGTAATGCACGTAATGGATTTGGCGCCAAATTTGGCGACTTTTTCCCACCTTGGCGATTTTTTTGGCGACCTTGGCGAGAAAATCCTTATATGGGATATACCAAATATGGAAGCTGTAAGTTGATTGGTTGACCACTTTCTAGAGTTTTCTCGAAAAATCTGGGCTCCATGGAACAGCATATAAGGAGCGCTTCCTCGCCAAGGGCAGTCAGTTCAGTTCAGATCTCAGCGAGCTTCGCTAGTGCTTGCATTGCTCTTGAGCCTCTTTGAGAGAGACTTGCTTCAAGTGTTATTGCTATACCGTTTGTACTGTGGATTTGCTATTGACAGCTGTTGTTTAAGCTGTGGTTACTGCTTTAATTGAAGCTGATAATTGGTTTATTGACCTGTATTTTTCTGGAACTTTCTGTGAATAAATTACTGAATTTTTGTACGTTTGGCCTTTCATTCTCAGACAACTCACGAACCCCCAAGTACGCAACATTTCTGGTGTCAGAAGCGGGATTGTCTGTGAATGGTGATAACGAGGGCTATGGAGCAAGAGATGAAAAAACTTCTAGAAGCCTTAGCTACCCAGATAAATGAAATGAAAGCCGGACAGGAAAAGATGGAAACCGGATTGATAGAGAAAATGGAAACAGGACTGGAAAAAATGGAAACATCGCAAAGAGAGTTGAAAGACGGTTTGACTGAAGAAATGAAAGTAGCACAAGAGAAAATGGAAACATCGCAAAGAGAATTGAAAGACGGTTTGACTGAAGAAATGAAGCATATGAAAAGCAGTTTGGGTGAAGTTCAGGAAGAAATTAAATCTAATCAAGATGAGATGAAGAGAGAGCTTTCAACGGTGAAAGAATCAATCGAGGGTAAATTAACGGTGATGGAAAATAGAATGGATGGAATAGAAGAGAAAGTTATAAAGATAGAAGAAAATTTTGAAGAGAAAGTTATAAAGATAGAAGAAAATTTTGAAGAGAAAGTTTTGAAAATTAAAGAGAGTTTTGAAGAGAAAGCTATGAAGATAGAAGAAAATGTTATGAAAGTAGAAAGGAATTTTGAAGAGAGTGTTACGAAAATAGAACGGAGTTTCGAGGAGAAAGTTAAAGAAAATTTTGATCAGGAACTGAAAGGAAGGTTTTCAGAGATAGAAGGTAAACTGAAGAGAATGGAGGAAGATCTTGAGAGAAAAATGAGAGAAGAGTGGAGCGGAGAGGTAATAGGGAATGAACTGCAGAGCAAGATTCGGAATCTCGAAGAAAAGTTAGAATCCAAGCCCCAGGAAACTGAAAAGAAAGAGAGAAGAAGCCAGAATCACGAATTTATTAAGCTATCTACCTACGACGGCAGTTCCTCCTGGCATGTATATAAGACGCAGTTTTCCATCGTAGCTGAAGCTAACGGCTGGGACTCTACCGCCAAGTCGGTCCACTTAGCAGCAGCATTACGGGGAGATGCAGCCGAGATACTGAGAAATGTTTCTAAAGAAGAAAGGAACGACTTCGAGGCCTTGACTAGAGCACTGGAGCTACGGTTTGGAGAGAAGTGTTCTAAGGACTATAGTCGCCTCCAGCTAAAGTCCCGTTACCAGAAAACGGGCGAAAGTTTGCAAGAGCTGGCAGCGGACATTCAGAGATTGTCACACCTAGCATTCTCAGACTGCCAAGCTGACACTCGAAACGACTTAGCTCTTCAGTACTTTATCGATGCTGTTCGGGATCCAGAAATTCAAAAAGCGCTGAGACTCTCCAACATCAGAGACGTAGAATCAGCTTTAGGCTATGCACTTAGGATAGAGGCAGCCCAACAAGCCTCCCGTAAAGACCGCCATACCATAAGAGCAGTCTCATTAAATGATACGCCTGCTGATGAGAATGAAATGAAGAGAAGTTTCGCAGAGATCTTAAAGAGATTGCGCAACCTGGAAAATAACATAGAAATAAAGGATCGGAAGATAAAGTGCTGGGGCTGTGGAGGGGATGGTCATGTGAAGAGGAACTGCCCCGTACGACCAACTATAGGAAATCACCCGGCTTCACCATCACTGCAGGGAAACTAAGAGGAGGCCATCTCGCGGGGCGGAGGTTGCCTAAAATTAAAGAGCCCCAATTTACAGTATTGCATGTTTCATCGATGAGTGGCGGCGATAACGGACTTCACGTCTATGGCCAAGTCAACAACGCCACCTGCCGGATGATTCTGGACACAGGAGCCAACGTGACCATCATTAGAACGGATTTGGCTCAAGAACTAAAAGAGAAGATCATCTGGACGCCGCCCTGCGTTAAACTCCAGACTGTGACCGGAGACGAAATCAAAATATATGGAAAAATGAACTTGACCATCACTTTTGGAAATGCCAGTTACCATCATATGGCATATGTGGCTGACATAAGAGATCCTCTAATCATTGGAATTGATTTCCTAAGAAAATTTAACTTCAAATTGGACTTCAAGAATAATGAACTGCATTCGAGTTCGGAAGACATAGCTGTGTTCAATACTGAAAATCAAGACATTCAGCAAATTTGCCAGATAACAGCCAAGTCGGAAGTTTCCATCCCCCCACACACAGAGACAATAGTTTCAGGAACCCCTCCTACCAAGCAATTCTTCCGCTATGGACTGATTGAATATCCGAATATAGACAATAGCCCAAGAGGAGTTCTGGTTGCTTCATCTCTGGTGGATCTCTCCAAGAGTACTATTCCTGTGAGAGTCGCAAACATCAGCGATAAGGTCCGGACAGTGAAGAAGGATGAGGTGTTAGCAACCTGCACTCCTGTTACATGCATCAACCGTCCCACGCAATCAACAGCATCCAAGTCTTCAGAACAATTAATAACGGAATTACTAAAGAATGCAGAGTTGGGAAAGGAACAGAGATGTGCTGCGGAGAAGCTACTCCAAGAATTTAAAGACCTGTTTTCTCGAACACCTGAAGACGTCGGGAGAACGAACATCACCCAGCACAGAATTGATACAGGAAATCATCCTCCAATCAAACAACATCCAAGAAGACTTCCATTTGCTAAACAGGAAGAGGTCACTGAACTTCTAAGTGAAATGCAGCACAATGATGTCATCGAGCCATCAACGAGTCCTTGGGCCTCTCCCATAGTACTGGTGCGGAAAAAGGATGGTTCAACAAGATTTTGTGTGGATTATCGTCGTTTGAATGACATCACGAAGAAAGACAGTTACCCTCTTCCCAGAATTGACGACACATTAGACACACTTGCTGGCAATAAATGGTTCTCGACTTTGGATCTGAAGAGCGGTTACTGGCAAGTAGAATTACATCCTGATGATCGTGAGAAGACTGCATTCACCACGGGACAAGGACTGTGGCAATTTAAAGTTATGCCATTCGGATTATGTAATGCACCTGCCACCTTCGAACGCCTGATGGAGACAGTGCTAAAAGGACTTTCCTATGAAGCCTGTCTGGTGTATTTGGATGATATTATCATTGTGGGGCGCACTTTTGAAGACCATCTACGAAACATCCGAAAGGTGCTGGAGAAACTCAGAATGGCTAACCTCAAATTGAATCCAGGCAAGTGTAACTTGTTCCGTCGTGAAGTGAGCTACCTCGGCCATATCATTTCTGCCGAAGGTGTGAGAACTGATCCTGAGAAGGTCTCTGCAGTCGAGAACTGGAGTCGCCCTGAAAATGTACACCAACTACGAAGTTTCCTGGGGTTATGCACTTACTACAGGAAGTTTGTCAAGGGTTTCTCAAATATTGCCAGACCACTGCATAAGCTGACGGAAGCCAAACAGAAGTTCCTGTGGACGGATGAATGTGAAAAAGCGTTCAAGCGACTTAAAGAGGCCTTAACATCTTCGCCTATCTTGACATATCCACAGCCCGACAGACAGTTCATACTTGATACAGATGCCAGCCATGAGAGTGTCGGTGCTGTTCTGTCGCAGGAAATTGATGGTCAAGAACATGTCATTGCCTATTGGAGTAAATGCCTGTCTAAACCGGAGCGAAATTACTGTACCACCAGGAAAGAGCTACTCGCCATCGTAAAAGCCATAGAACATTTCCATCATTACCTCTATGGCAGAAGATTTCTGCTCCGGACTGACCATGCATCTTTAACGTGGTTGCTCCAGTTCAAGAACCCGGAAGGACAGATTGCCAGGTGGATACAACGCCTGCAGGAATATGACTTCGAGATACGTCATCGTAAAGGGACTCTACATGGTAATGCTGATGCCTTGTCACGGAAGCCCTGCTCGGAAAGCTGCAAGTACTGCTCTAGAGCCGAACAGAAATACCTGCCGATAAATCCGGTTGCCTGCCAAGTTACTGTCTCAACACCATCAGATCAAGATCCCGATCCATGGAGTGACGAAGAACTTAGAAAAGCCCAGTTGGAAGATCCTGACATAAAGCCTATATTACAGCTGAAGGAGACGACCAGCAACAGACCTACCTGGCAGGATATTTCCAGATTTAGTCCCATTACGAAAAGTTATTGGGCACTTTGGGACTCTCTTCATATCAGAAACGGCGTATTATACAGAAAGTGGGAATCTGATGATGGGAAAAGCTTCAGATGGCAGATTTTATTACCAAGATCAAAAATTCCAGCTGTTTTGGAACAACTGCATAGTAGCTCTACCGGAGGCCATTTTGGGGTAATGAAGACTCTGCAGAAAGTTCGGGAACGCTTCTACTGGTGCAAGGCAAAGGAGGATGTGGAGAAATGGTGTAAATCCTGTGATGCTTGTGCGGCACGTAAAGGCCCGCAGAAACGAAGTCGAGGAAGACTGCAACGGTATAACGTGGGAGCACCATTTGAACGGATTGCAATCGATATCTTGGGTCCTTTGCCACGGACCTCCAGTGGGAATAAATACATCCTCGTCGTGATGGACTATTTCACCAAGTGGCCTGAGGCATATCCCATTCCCAATCAAGAGGCATGCACAGTCGCAGAAGTCCTAGTGCAGCAATGGGTGTCAAGGTACGGCACGCCCCTACAACTTCATACCGACCAAGGTAGGAACTTTACCTCTGATGTTTTCAAAGGACTGTGTGAACTACTCGGCATAGACAAAACCCGGACAACACCCTTACATCCCCAGTCGGACGGCATGGTCGAGAGGTTCAATCGTACCATCCTGAATAACCTCTCCCTTCTAGTATCAAGGAACCAGCAAGATTGGGACTTGAAGTTGCCATTGTTCCTGCTGGCTTATCGAAGTGCTGTCCATGAAACCACCGGCTATACTCCAGCCCAAATGCTGTTTGGACGTGAACTTCGTCTCCCTTGTGATCTCCTGTTTGGTTGTCCACCCGATGCGCCTTCATCGCCCGAGGAGTACATCCAAGATCTCCAGGCACGATTTGAGGACGTTCACAACTTTGCTCGGGAGCGAATTCACATTGCATCGGAGAAAATGAAGACAAGGTACGATCTAAAGGCTACGCAACATGAGTTTCAGGAAGGAGAGAAGGTCTGGTTGTGGAATCCTGTTCGACGCAAAGGACTCTCTCCCAAGCTACAGTGCAACTGGGACGGACCATACACAGTCTTAAAAAGGCTGAATGATGTAGTGGTGCGGATCACTAAAACACCTTCATCAAAACCGAAGGTGGTGCACTATAATAGGCTAGCCAAGTACCACAAGTAACGGTAAAATTAAAATTTAAAATGTAAATACTTGTAAAATTTGCGCATGCGCACTGTAAATATTTGTATATAAATATTTGTACATATTTGTGAATTTTGTAAATATTTCCCACTTAATTTATATTTCTATGTTATCTTTATGTGCAACTTAGTTTTTTTGTTTTAGATTGTGTAAATTTGTTTAGTTTCGCCTCTTGACCAAGGGTTGCACTGCCCGGGACGTGCAGTCCTTGGGAGGGGGGCAGTGTTACGAAATTGTAAATAATTGTGTTTATTTTTGTATAAATTCTTTCAAAGAGGCTTAGTAAGTTGATAAAGTGCTAATTTTGTGCATTTCTAGTCATTTTAGCGTTGAAATAGCCTTATTTTCCTTAAAAACGCATTAGAAAGCCCCAGTAATGCACGTAATGGATTTGGCGCCAAATTTGGCGACTTTTTCCCACCTTGGCGATTTTTTTGGCGACCTTGGCGAGAAAATCCTTATATGGGATATACCAAATATGGAAGCTGTAAGTTGATTGGTTGACCACTTTCTAGAGTTTTCTCGAAAAATCTGGGCTCCATGGAACAGCATATAAGGAGCGCTTCCTCGCCAAGGGCAGTCAGTTCAGTTCAGATCTCAGCGAGCTTCGCTAGTGCTTGCATTGCTCTTGAGCCTCTTTGAGAGAGACTTGCTTCAAGTGTTATTGCTATACCGTTTGTACTGTGGATTTGCTATTGACAGCTGTTGTTTAAGCTGTGGTTACTGCTTTAATTGAAGCTGATAATTGGTTTATTGACCTGTATTTTTCTGGAACTTTCTGTGAATAAATTACTGAATTTTTGTACGTTTGGCCTTTCATTCTCAGACAACTCACGAACCCCCAAGTACGCAACAATATGTGCAGTTTAGTATTGGCAGATGACTTTATGAGTAATATTTTCCTGTTTGAAAAAGAAACATTAATAAAATATTAGCACTTATGTTTTTCAAAAAGCAATTAATTTGGATGCTCAAGCCCTTTGTAAAATCTGTTCTTGTATCCAAATAATTCACAAAACTATTTTTTGTGATTTTGAATTACAAATACAGAAGTCTGCCAGAATTTACTTCCACTATTTTGAAACACTGATTTTTTATAAAGCTCTAGAAATGAAAAAATAAGGAGAAAAATCTGTATTCAGAAATAGTGGTAGCAAACAACAGCATGCTTTCAACCCCGCAAATATTAAACACACAACCAAAAGAAAATGCTAATGCAAAGCGAATATATATATATATATATACATATATACTTTAACAGTGTCTGTACTGTTGTAATTATTAAATTAGTGTGTTTAATATGGATAAAACTGGTAATTTTGAGTCTGCAGAATTAAGCTTAATGCATCGCTAAATATTGTTCATTGACGTAAAAAGAAAAGAAAAAAGTAAGAACTTTTAACGTTTTTAAATATATCTTACAATGCAAAATACTATCATTAAAATATAAAATGTGTATTTATTCCTTTTCTTTCCTTTTTTTTTTTTTTTTTTTTAACCACCAAAAGAGACTAATTAATAAATTGTAAATAAAATGTTTTTATTAAAGCAGTTGTCGAATAGAATAAATACTGTTTCCTGAATGGATTGAGAAATAGCTGTCATTTGAGGACAAATATTTAAATAGGTTTTTAATATATGTTTACATTTTCTTAAAATTAAACTTTCTTCTAAAAGCCGTACTTTATTATACATTTTTTTTTTCTGGAATAAAACTACTTATTTTGGGAATTTAAAATGAAGCTAACCTGCCAAATCTGGTAATAGTTTACAATGAATAATTTCACTACTCGTAATACATTCCGATGATTATTTTTTTCTGCTGTCCGACCGCTAAGAGCAGTTGGCGTTGCTGTAAGATGGATATTATTTTGTGTTATACTGAGCCGCTTAATATTTAACACGCTTTGGTTGCACTGTATTTAAAGAAATTATGTTACTAAACACTTTTTCTGAATCCTTTCTATATTCTAAAAGAAATACAAACTGATTTTTTAAGCATTAGCTTTTAACTTGCGGTCACCTCGATTGGATGAACAACGTGGCCGACTAGATACAAATTTCCAGTTTAAATAGTGAAAAATTTTTATAATGAAAGCGCATGTTTACAAACAAACGCTCCGTCAATCAATCTTTGCCACCCACTAAGGGCAAAAGAACAAAACTGTATTTATGCAAGTGCCAATTATTTTCCCTAAGTTGAATTACAAATGAACATCTTTGACCATGCGTGAGGTCACCTGCGCGTTCCTTATATCTTTCTAAAAACCAGCTCACTAATATTTAATCAACATTTAATCATCTTGACATACCGCGTATTAAAATATTTGTTAAATTTTCACTCAAAAATTAATATTTTTTTTGTGGTAAAGTTAACGGCTTTTTTCTTGCTATTTTTGAAATACTTTCTAAAATTATAATTTTTTGAACAATTGCATCTTGTTTTTAGTGCTTGGCTCAATCCTAAATTGTTCGTGGAACACAACGTATAAAATCGTTTGGAAATTTTACTATTAAAACAATAAAATTGCTGTAGCAGAAGGAAAAATGGAAAATATCGAAATGCGGCATTTTTATTTATTTATTATTTATTTTTTTTTTTTTTTTGTCCCTTAGAAATTTTTGTCAAGGGTCTTAGTGCGTAGATGATTTTTCAGGAAGCATTAATTTTTTTTCTTGATACAACCATGGCTTTTCGCCTTCTTAACTTGTAGGGATGCGAATATAATTTTTTTAACTATTTATTTGAGGGCGTTAGAGCATATTTCACACACGTATAGTTTTATCCCGGTAAGAATGTGAAGATGATTTTTTAGATAACTTTATAGAGAAAATATTTTGATGCCTCCTTAGACAACTTATTCGAGAAAATCCTTCAGAACAGTCTTAACAGACATACGGCTTTTCTCCGGTATGAATGCGAACATGTATATTTAAATTGCACCTGTAGGAAAATCCTTTAGAACATTCTTCACAGACGTACGGCTTTTCTCCGGTGTGAACGCGAAGATGAGACTTTAGATCACCCTTTCGAGAAAATGCTTTAGAACATTCTTCACACACGTACGGTCTTTTTCCAGTATGAATGCGAAGATGCATTTTTAAACTGCCCTTGTAGGAAAAATTTTTAGAACATTCTTCACAGACGTACGGCTTTTCTCCTGTATGAACACGGAGATGACACTCTAGATCACTCATACGAGAAAATCCTTTAGAACATACTTCACAGACGTACGGCTTTTCTCCGGTATGAATGCGAAGATGTTTTTTTAAATTACCCTTGTCGGAAAATCCTTTAGCACATTCTACACAGACGTACGGCTTTTCTTCGGTATGAACGCGAAGATGACGTTTTAGATCAGTTCTTCGAGAAAATCCTTTAAAGCATTCTTCACAGACATACGGTTTTTCTCCTGTATGAACACGGAGATGACACTCTAGATCACTCATACGAGAAAATCCTTTAGAACATACTTCACAGACGTACGACTTTTCTCCGGTGTGAACGCGAAGATGAGACTTTAGATCACCCTTTCGAGAAAATGCTTTAGAACATTCTTCACACACGTACGGTCTTTTTCCAGTATGAATGCGAAGATGCATTTTTAAACCACCCTTGTAGGAAAATTTTTTAGAACATTCTTCACAGACGTACGGCTTTTCTCCGGTATGAATGCGAAGATGTTTTTTTAAATTACCCTTGTCGGAAAATCCTTTAGCACATTCTACACAGACGTACGGCTTTTCTTTGGTATGAACGCGAAGATGACGTTTTAGATTAGCTCTTCGAGAAAAGACTTTAGAACATTCTTCACAAACATACGGTTTTTCTCCTGTATGAACACGAAGATGACTCTTTAGATCACTCATTCTTCACAGATGTATGGCTTTTCTCCTGTATGAACGTCAAGATGTGCCATTAAACGGCTCTTTTCAGAAAATGCTTTGGAACATACCTGGCACACATATGGTTTTTCTCCTGTATGACTGCGAAAATGCCTTTTAATTTATTATTTACAGAAAATCTTTTTGAACATTCTTTATACACATAACGTTTTTCTCCTGTAAGAATGCACAGATGTCTCATGAGGTTACATTTAAGAGAAAACCTTTCAAAGAATTCTTTACACACATATGGCTTTTCTTTCGCATTTATAGGTATTCATATTTTCAATGATTAAATTATTTACGAAACTTGTCACAAATAATTTGTGTTTCCTTTAAATGAATGTGTAGCTAAGTGTGCAGAATCCTCTCACGATAAACTAATAATAGAAGTAAACTAACGGGTTATAGTATTTTAATTTTTTCCTTTCATGCACAATAATCAATAACAACTTTAATAAACAGAAAAATTTTTTATTAACATCAACCCTTTAACCAATCGCCACTCTATACAAAGACGATTTCGATGAAAGATGGTAACATTATGACGACCTCCTTCTTTATGTGTTTTGGGGTTTATGAGCTTAATTTGTAAACGTAGAATTATGAAATAAACAACGATATATATAAATTAGAGTGCAGATTCAGTGGATGAAGGATTAGCAAGCTTTCCGTAGTTCAAGATGAATCAATAGATTGCTCCAATAGATTGCTGTGTTTGGCCCTTTATCGCTATTTTGGCATTTAAAATATCAGTTTGACAAATTATCATTATTGTTAGGTAACATTACAGTCCTATGACCGAAATAAATTTTTTTTTGACTAATTTACACATATTTCACATTTTAAAATATAATAGAATGCTTTTTTTTCATCGTTTCCTAACAAAGTTTAAAGTTGTTTATAAATGAAAATTTGAACTTTTAAAGAGCTAAATTTAAGAAAAAATAATAATTTTTCAACTATTTTTAAGCATTTTGTCGGTTAAAGTTCAACTACATGAAATAAAAAAGAAGTAATATTAAAATCAAAATGATTTGAAACAAAAGAATATTAAACTACGTAAGTAAACAAAATTATTGACGGTTATGACTTTTGCGATGAACAATCTCCAAACCGTTGCCATAGAAATTTACTGAAAATAAGTTGTTACCAATTGAACCACCGAATTTGCAGATGCAAGGAGAGCATGTCACATGGCTCATCTTGGACCTTCATTTACCATTCATTTACCACTTATCACTCTACTTCATATATTTGGTTGGATTGTGGTTGTGGTTGGGTTTTACGTCGCACTAATGCTGCGCAGATGGGCAATTGGCGACGGTCTGGGACACACCCCTAGGGGTGGTCCGGAGACATGCCATCACAATTTTGATCCTCCACGGAAGGGATGGCTCTCCCGCTTTGGTGACCCCCAGAGGTATAATTTTTGATGGGGACATGGAGGACTTTGCGGCCACGACAGATTTTACGTGCACCAGCCACCATTAGCGTACACGACGGTCTTTGGCCGGCTCGAGTACCGAACCCGCAATCTTTCGATTACGAGGCCGGCGCTCTACCGACTGGGCTACCGCGGCCCTATTTGGTTGGAAAAACATATTCATAATTGCAAGAGAAAGTCATTTCGATAAGAAAGGAGTATCTCGGAAAATTAGAAGGGAAGGCTTTGAAAGTCGTAACTATCGCTATCTGTTGGACGAAATTTTTGAAAAGAAAAACTTTGTATTGCAAGGAAACTAACTTGAGGGCGAAGCAATTTTTACAGTGGCCAAATAGGGTTGCTTGAAACTGCTCCAGTAAAAGAAGCAGCTAGCTAGCAAAGTATCTTTGGTAAGCTTGGCTGTGGTTTACGTCTCGCGCGCTATTTTCAAAATAGACAGACGCTGTTTCGTTATGTTGTAATTGTAATTTCAACGTTCATTCAGAAAGATTATTTTTTGTGTTATATTTTAAAGCAAGATAAATATTAATCGATCAATCATCAATGTGTCAATTTCAAGGTAATATTATAATAATATTCAAATGTTCTTTGTGATGTGTGAAGTGTGATATATGTTCGTGTTGTGTTACCGGTCAAGATGTGAAATCAGTGTTCGTTATCAGTTCGAGTTCGGCCCGATTATTTTGTTAAAAGCATAATTCTACTATTTTTACTTCCATTACCCTACTACCGTAGGTAATGGAAGTATTGTATTCGGTCTGAAAATTCGATATCGGGTTTTCACCAGATTTACACGTTTTAAGGTCCCCTGAGTCCAAAAAAGTGGTTTTTAGCAATTGGTCAGTGTGTATGTATGTATGTGTGTGTGTGTGTGTGTGTATGTGGAGAATCTTCTGGCTATTATAGCTCGGAAACTAATAAAGATAGAGCTACGAAACTTTAGAATTGAAATACGTCTGGTGTACAGATGAAATTTCCAAATTTTGGTGAAAATTGAAAAACCGGAAGTGGGACTGTAAGTCCGTATCTCAAAAACGGTTCTAACGATTTTCATCAAAATTGCAATATAAACACTTTATTAGATGTCCTTTCGAATGATATAGTTGGTTAGTTCAGGAAAATTGATAGGCGTCCTGTATAAATAGCTCAATTTCAGGCCTCGCAAAGGCGTTCCTTTAAAAACGGTTGTACGGATTTTTTTCAAACTCGCCATTTTAACTCACTTTTAAATATGCTTTTGTATGTAATTATTGTTTTCCTGTCAATAATTGAGTTTAACCGGAAGTGGGACGTCGGAAACCGGAAGTGGGACCGTAAGTCCGTATCTCAAAAACGGCTCTAAAGATATTCTTCAAATTTGCTATATAAACACTCTATGAGATGTCCTTTCAAATGATATAGTTGGTTAGTTCAGGAAAATTGATAGACGTCCTGTATAAATAGTTCAATTCCAGGTCTCGTAAGGGCATTCCTTTAAAAACGGCTGTATGGATTTTTTTCAAACTCGCCACATTAACTCACTTTTAAATATGCTTTAGTATGCAATTATTGTTTTCCTGTCAATAATTGAGTTTTGGTAAAAGCTGGTATATCAAAGACGGCTCTAACGATTTTATTGAAAATTGTTATATAAATCCATTTATTTCTTATGTATCACGTAGTTATGAGAGGAAAATTAACAGCTTCCCTGTTTAGGTAGGTCAGAAGTTTAGGCAGATCTCGAAAATTGGTGTTTAAAAAAATAACTCTACCATTTTTATTTTTTTTTTTTCGTATTTTTTACCTTGCTATATGTAAGCTTCGTTTTATATGTTTTTACATGTGTATAAAGTTTATCTTACCAGAAAAATGGTAGGTTTCTACTTCTTTAGGTCACTATCACTTTATACCTTCTGATCACATTATCTCCAAACAATGCATATAATATTTGTAACAGTGGGTAATGGAAGTCGTGTGGTTGTTTCACACCAGATTTTTTTATGAAGTCATGCATTACCTATTTTATTCTCTGAATTTAAGATGCTTCGGTATGGCTGTTTATAAACAAATGTAGCCACCGTAGCATCTGTTATTTCAGTATGCAACGAAAATATAATTCTACAATTTTAGTAATGGTGATAGTGAGTATCACTTTAGTCTATGTTTTTTAAAAATTAGTGGTCATTTTCTGTATTTTTATAATATTGCTTTTTTCTACAGATGATTATTTCTTTTAGTTTTATTTTTAACTTGTTAAGACATAGCTGTTTTTGTTCAGTTTATGAAAAAATTTTTGAAATATCTGTCTGTGTGCTACATATGTATTTCTATTTTTTTTTTTTTTTTTTTAAATAAAATAATACTATAAAATACCGACACATTTCATAAAATCTAGCAACATAATGCAGAAGAAAATAAAAAATTAATTATTTTCAAAGTGGCTTTAAAATGTTTTAATACTATTATTGCATTTTTATTAAATAAATAAAAGTCAAAACTCATATTAAATCAATTTTCTTGCAGTTATCATTAGGGTAAAAATAGCACTTTTTAAATTTTCTTTGTAAAATAGATATCTACATCCCACATAATAATTGATAATTCAATATAACATTACTCATTACGTAAATTGCTTAAAATTTAAATAACAGATTGCTTTAAAATCCAGTTTTTTCTTTTTTTAATAGTAATTAGCCTTTTACTTTTAGTAATTGTGAGTATCATTTTAGCTTATGCTATCTGAAAATTTTTTTAAAGTAGTGGTCATTTTCTGTATTTTTATAATATTGTTTTTTTTTTTCAGATGTTTATTCCTTTTAGTTTTATTTTTAACTTGTTAAAAAAATTCTGTATCTGTGTGTTGTATATGTATTTGTATTTCTGATTTTTTTTTTTTTTTTTTTTTTTTTTTTAATAAAATAAGATGAATACTGAAAAATTTCATAAAATCTAGCAGCATAAACAAGGAAAATAAAAATTTCAAAAGAGTTTTAAAATGTTTATGTTAATATTATTTACATTTTTATTTAACAAATAAAATTTGAAACTCATATTAAATCAATGTTTTTTTTTTTTTTTTTTTTTTTTTTTTTGCAGATATTATTAGAAAGTAAAGCCCTTTTTTTTAATTTGCTTGTAAAATAAATATCTATATCTCCCCTCATAATTGATAATTGAATATAAAATTATCTCATTATGTAAATTGCTTCAAATTTTAAATAAGCGATTGCTTTAATTTTTTTTTTCCTTTTTTTGATTCTAAATATATGTATATTTCGTAAGATATTTAGAATTTTTTTTTGCCTTTCTGCTAGAAATAGACATATCCTGCATTTATTTCAAAAATAAATCAGATAAATATTAACAAAGTTCTTCAAATACAATTACAAAATATAGGAAAAGAAAAAAATATATTCAAAGGAGTTTTTTTATTGCTATTCTCTTTTCTTTCTTTCTTTTTAATACGTGAATAAAATTTTAAAGTCATATTAAAAGTTTATTTGTTATTATTATTCCGTAATTCTTTTTATTTATTGTTATTAAATTTAAAAAGTTGTCCTTTTTATTTTAGTGTAAGATATTTTTTAAATAAATCTTCATCTCAAAGCGGCATTCATATTCAATCGTGAGTCAGTGCATTATCAAGAGACTCGGTAGAGTCTCAAGTGACGCAAGCGGAAAAACAAAGGAATGCCACGACACTCAGCGGAAACGAAAAAACGAACGAAACCTGCGACACTTATATATACAGGTAGTTTTAGATCAAAGAAACTGCTTAAAGCCGACACTTAATATCTCAGGAAATATGGGAAGTTTTTTTTTGATATTTTCAAAATAGTCTTTTATCTTCTGTCTGATCCTACCCTGAAATCGCTACATTTCTGCGTGCAATATATTTTGAGATATGAATTGGGTTATTTTAGTTGTAAGTGGGCGGTCTATAGGGTGGTTAAATTTTTCTCGAATATGGCTCGAGCGAATGTCGTTTAATTGATATATGATATTAATCACTTTTATCTGATGTGCCTGACATCTCCCTTTTCCCTAGGAAAACTCTTGTTTTTTTTCTAACTCAGTTCGAAAATCGAACTATTTTTACTCCGCCACGCATGGATTTCTTCTGGTAATTCTCAGAATTCTCAATAGGTGTTATTCGGTTTGGTCTTGTAGTTGGTTGGTTTGTTCAGTCTGAATGATGTCAATAAAAAATTTAGATTTTGTTTTTTAATGCAAGAAAGAAACTTTATTGTTTGTTTTAAATATTTATTGTATATATATGAAATAACATTTCACTTAAATATATTTTATTTTATTTTATTTATTTATTTTATTTTATTTATTTTATTTTATTTTATTTTATTTTATTTTATTTTATTTTATTTATTTATTTATTTATTTATTTATTTATTTATTTGTTATAAAGTAAATAATTAAGATTTTAAAATTTCGCATTTCGTCAAAAAACTATTTCGATAATATTTTAAATCAGGAAGTATTTTGTAATTATAAGTATTTTACTTCATAGTTATTGAGGATAAATTTACAGTTTTTAAAGAGAAAATATTTCACATTTTTCTTGGCTTTTAGTGTGACGTAAAACGCATCCATCAATCAATCCATCCATTCTCGGCTATTGGCTAATTTTTCACTTTTCATCTTTTATGTATTAATCCGCCGGGCAACAAGAGCAAATCGTAAAAAAAAAAAAAAAAAAAACTATAGCAATCAATTAGCTTGTTCTAATTGATATTAAGTACTATTTATTTTGTAGATATTATTTATACTTTAAATACATTCTTACGGACTATTATATTTCAGGTAAGAAATATTATTTTAATAGTTTTATTATATTTTTTTCTGTGTAATAAATGTACGATCCCTTTTTCATTTTTGCTTACAATATTTGTGTGCAGTTGTAGATTAAAAGTGGCCGTAATCTTTGAAAAAATTATTTATTTTATACATCTAAAATACTTTAAGAAATGTAAAAAAAAAAAAAAAACCTTAGTTTAGCATGCATTTAAACGTCCATGAAAGAAAGGGGCGAATTATGTTTCTTAACGTTGGCCATAGAGTATTATATTGTCTGATTTGTATAAAATCCTATTCAACAATTTAAACTTTTTATTACAGTTTCATTCAGATTATTTTAAATGAATAAAAAAGTCTCACAATCAGAGATAATACGTGTCCTGATTTTCCTGAATTCTTAAAAAAAATCCTGAAATATCTTTAAATATCATTAGTTATCCCAAAATTCTTGAATTTTTTTAAGCTATTATGCTACGTATTGACATTTAAACCACCCAAATTACACAATCAAAACCCAAACTCAAACTGGCTCCATACTGTCCCTTTTTTCTGTGATCATTAGCTAAATAATAAATTTATTACTTTGTAAGTAATTTTTATGCTGCAGTCATGCGTATGTGTTTTTTTTTTTTTTTTTTTTTTTTTTTTAATCAGTTTATGATGCTTGCTTACAATTTTTTTTTTTTTTTTAGCACTAGGTTTTGGCCATTTCATTGATGGAGGGTGATATAAACAAATTTGAAAACTTGATGTGTTTCTCTCTTTAAGTAAACTATTTCTCTCTTTAAATAAACTAACTCCTTTCCCCCAAGTACAGTAGAATCCTGATTCTAGGGCATCTATTCTCTGAATCGATGGAGATATCCACCAACCGCAAATAATGACAGTCGTTAATTTCAACTTTTACCGATTCCTTTTGCTTATAAATTAAGCCTTCCCTCATGAAATTACGAGTAAAACGCCTAAACCATCTTTCATTAAAATATGTATACTTGTATAAACACCATAAAATGCAATAAACTCGCAACAATTGTTTCGGGTCGAAAAAACACACGACCCTTCATCAGGCGAATAAAGTAAGCACGAGTGCTGCAGTCAAAGCGGCAACGGTCAAAGCGCAGTGGTGCGTTGCCGCTTTGACTGCAGCACTCGTGCTTACTTTATTCGCCTGATGAAGGGTCGTGTGTTTTTTCGACCCGAAACAATTGTTGCGAGTTTATTGCATTTTATGGTGTTTATTCAAAGTCTGTAAGTAATAATTTTTACAACGCCAGTTTTGTGGTGCTTCTTTATTAAATGTATACTTGTATACCATGAATCATAAAACAATTCGTGATAAAAATAGTAATCAATTTAAAAATTCCAACAACAATTTTCTGAACCTATCTGCAGCAAAGTAAAATTTATTTTCAAACCATGAAGGCTGAACCAAGTCTCGTATCTCTAGAAATAATATCAATTCATAAAAAAATTAATTTATAGATGCAATTTTTTCATAAATTAAGACTATACAACCAATGTAATCTAGAGATATAATGCAAGTGTATTTTTAAGCCTAAACATTTCTTTAGTTGTTAAATTCATCTACAGAGCTTTAAACAAAATACAGCGCCCGATGCCATGCTACACCGTTACTGCTACTGGGATAAAAAGGTTTAAGTAACTTTAAAATCATTTTTAGTGTTGCACTGAGTAGCACTTTGGCCGAGTACCGAGTAGCCATGTATCAAATACCGAGTAGTTGTAAGAAAGAATAATTGATGTACATATGAAGAATTTAGCACATCTTGAAATTAAAAAAAGACCTTTTAAACACAAAATTAAGTTAAATGGCAAACAGCGTGTTTTCATGAAATGTTTCAGAACTTTTGTAGTGCATAATACACAATTAGGTTCATCTTCATATTTGATACTTCCAGTTTAGTGGATTATTAAAACCATAATAACTGATAACTTAATTCTTTATTATATAGTCTTTCTCATATGTGAATCATTCTCAGATAATTCTTAGAGAATATAAAAGTTCCTATACACTCAGACTTAATTTAAGATGCATGAAGTTCGCATATGAAATGAGAACATAAAAATAAATATTTTATTATTTCTAACATGATAGATTTCATTGATCTTCAAATTCTAGAAGAATAAGAAAGATAGGTGGTTTTGGGCCATAATTTGAAAAACAACATTTTTGATTATTAAAATATATTTTTAATAACATTTTAGTGAATTTACCTATTTCATAATTATTATTTTTTAAACTAAAAATTAATCTTTTCTTACGTGTTTTAAAAGTGTCTTACTTTTATTTGAACAAATATGTAACTAAAGTTTTATTTACTATATTAGTATAATATAAGGGTTCTTTTTTCTAAAATATTTTATTTTTGTCTGTTTTATAGATACAATATGTTTTCATAAAAAACAAAATTTGCATATTACACGCATACAAGATGGTTATACTCAAATTCTTGTAACTAAAATGGATAAGCTCATATCATGAATCGTCTCTATACAGAGTTTGGTGGCAATCTACTTACCTGTTGAAACTGCAAAAAGCTGTTTGCAGCAAAAGTTTAATGACTCTATATTTATATTTTCATATTTTTTTAGTTCAGTTATTAATAAACAACTCTTATGAAATGAATACATTTCTTTCAGTTACACATAAAAATAATGAAATTCTTACAACTACTTGGTATTGGCCGAATACTTAGTCCAAATTCTGCCGAGTAGGCCGAATACTGAGTATATACCAAGTACTCGGTACAGCTCCATGTACAGTGTATGAACATGAAAGCTATATTTTTATTTATATAAATAAACAATTATACGCATAATCTTAGTAATAGAAACAATGTGTATCATGGCAAAGCATTATATATATATATATATATATATATGAAAGGAAAAGTCTGTCACTTGCAGATGAAAACACTCTCTGTATCAATGAATTTTAAAATAAGACAATGATATAGTTTTTAAATGAGTTAAAAAAAAAAAGAAAGGCTAAGTTACTTCTCATGAGATATGGGTAGAAATTGTGTGATTAAAGGAAATATTTCAAGATATTTTCTTTTTTGATTATGAAATAAGTTTCATTTAAAACTGAATAAAGGTGGTCTTTAAGATTGGATATTTGTTACATAATTAAAAACATATCTTATCAATATCTTGAATTTAAAAGCAAGATATGCTGATTTTGAATTATGAGAAAAAAAAAGGGGGGGGGGAAGCATTGTAATATGTCCAAGTAATTAAATGTATATGTATAGTATATAAAGCAGAACTCGGTCTGGACATGAAAATATAAGTCAGCATACTATTTACTCACTGTCTGTAAATATTGAGTCAAATTTAGAAATTTTTATTCATCAACCTTGAAAATCAGCCTTCCACTCCAATTTATCTGAAATGTGTTGAGTGACATTTTAAAAAGTATGAGTCAATTTTAAATAATTGCCGGAAACATAAGTAAGTGTAAAAACATTACCTATTCAATTATACATGTATTTTATTGTGACAATTTAATTAAAACAATATAAAGTATAAAATTCTAAACTAAGATAAACATTAGGTACAACTGGTAATATTCACTGTGAACAAACTGTATGTTATATATATATATATATATATATATATATATATAAACAAAGTAAACAAAATCAAATTTCTAGGATAAAATTTAAATACTTTTATGTACCCTAGTATTATTAATATATAATTTCTTTTGTAAATGTTTTAAATTAATAATCTATTTCATTAATAAGTAAATAAAAACCAGTAAAATTGATTTTTTTTTTCATTGAATCTGTAATTTAAAGATACTAGTTCATAAAATTATATTTATTTAAATTAGGTTTCTTAAATTATATTTTTTGTGAGTAAAGTCTGTCTCGCAGTTTCAAAGGTAAAGAGTCAAATAAATTTAATAGTAGAAGATTGTACTGTTGATGAATGAATGTTTTTTTTCTTTTGAAATTGTAAACTCAAAATTCTGTAATGAACAGAATTTACAGCATAACGGACTGTTATACACTAAAGCTGCACGTTTGTTTACAATTGCATTGTTTATTAGTTCATTCACATAACTGCCTTGTCTTGGATAGATTCGATTCGGTTCGGTTCGATGAGTACTGAGATTTATTGCTTGCCTCTAGGGCCGCTTATATCTCGAAAAATCCCCACCACAAGGGTTTACAAGTTTTATTACAAGAAACAGACAAGTACAATATTTTTTTGAAGACATTGGGGGCGCATTCGAAAGTATTTCCCGGGAAGCCCGGTCGACCGGGTAGAA
>OZ005658.1:66393976-66428538 GCA_963930645.1 Salticus scenicus | reverse complement strand
GAAAAGTTGTTCGAAAGTACTTCCCGGGAAGCCTGGTCAGTTGCAAATGGTGTTCGAAAGCTTTTGACCTGTCGACCAGACTTTCCCGAACTTCCCGAAATATTTTGTTGGGAAGTGTGGGAAATTGAATCACGTGACACAACACACGTGGATTGAATGCTTCGTCGGTGCTCATTTTAGCGCAATATAAATTAGTGAATGGTTATTTTTCTAAATATTGAGGTTATTTTTCAAAATTTATATTTTCTTCTATGCTCCGCCATGTTTGTTTATATTTTTGTTTCCCGGGAAGATGGAATGTGTTCGGAAGTACTAATAACCCGGTCATTTCCCGAACTTCCCGCGTGACGTCATTTCCCAACTCGGGAAGTGACCGGGAAATACTTTCGAATGCGCCCAAGACATCACAAACATCCATGCCCGCACCAGGATTCGAACCTGGGATCATTGGATTCGGAAGGCAGCGCCCTACTGACCGAACCACCTGGCCGGCTTTGGATAGATAGTGGTAGTAAATCGCTAAACTCGTTGAAACACCGGTGGCCGAACGTTTAATGTTAATATGTTTGTTTTGAAGGGAAAAGTTGAAGTGATTATTATTTCCATCTAATAGCAGGCGTGTAAAGGAATGTTGGTGATTTATCATTCTGATAAACACATAATTAAAAATAAATAAAATATTTAATATTTACATTTAGTGACAATCTATGCGCCTGTTTCCTGTTTAAAGTTTAATTACAAGCACTTTAATTATATTTTTATAAATTTTTAGTTTTATATTATCCATAAACACTATTACTAATTTTTTTCTTTTCAATTTAGTGCGTAAAAATAATGAAATTCTTACAGCTACTTAGTATTGGCCAAGTACTTGGTCAAAATTTGACTGCATATAAAGTACTCAGCAGATTAGCTGAGTGCAAAGTACAGATCAAGTACTTGATGCAGCTCTAATTGATAAATCAGATGATAAAAAGAGGGGGGGAGGGGCTAAAACTAGAGCTGTACTTTATGCTAAGTATTCGGCCAATACAGAGTAGTTGTGAGAATTTCATTAATCTTATGCATTATTGAAAGATATGTGTTAATGAGTGATATTTATCTTATACTAGCCGCCTTCGGCGACCAGCTGGTTCGCGATCCATAAACACTATTACTAATTTTTTTCTTTTCAATTTAGTGCATAAAAATAATGAAATTCTTACAGCTACTTAGTATTGGCCAAGTACTTGGTCAAAATTTGACTGCATATAAAGTACTCAGCAGATTAGCTGAGTGCAAAGTACAGATCAAGTACTTGATGCAGCTCTAATTGATAAATCAGATGATAAAAAGAGGGGGGGAGGGGCTAAAACTAGAGCTGTACTTTATGCTAAGTATTCGGCCAATACAGAGTAGTTGTGAGAATTTCATTAATCTTATGCATTATTGAAAGATATGTGTTAATGAGTGATATTTATCTTATACTAGCCGCCTTCGGCGACCAGCTGGTTCGCGATCCTTGAAAAATCCGACTTTATGAAACTCCCGCTCGGTGGCGCCTGCGACGTCTTTTTCCCATTTCAGATCTTACAACAGTTTATGAACATATAGTGAAAATAGCTTTATTGAAAAATTTAATCGCAGCAAATTCCCGCTCTGCGGCGCCCTCTTCCCATTTCAATACCTGAAACAGCCTCTTCGCTCACCATGTTATGATCCTTCAAATTTACTTTACTTCTTACTTATTGATGTGGTTCGTTGGATGCCAGCTTTGAGTTTATACAAGAAATTGTATCCTAAAAAAAAAAAAAAAAAAATGCAAATATTATGGCTAAAAATTCCAAAATTATTATCACTTGCACTGTTTGAACGTATAATAATATGAGATAGTATCTATGCAAAAACTTCTAAAAATATTAACATTAAAAATTAAAAACCCGTCACCTGTATATATTTAGTGTTTGTTTTCAAATAACTTATTTTTCTAAAAATATTTTTAATATTAATTAGATTATAGTTTATATTTGACATTATATTTATGCTTTGAGTTTATATAGTTCATAAATTTTAATTTTGAACATCTGTTTTGTCTTCTGGTTGGTTTCTTCAATTTCTTCCAGTTTCGTCCACTGTCCTGGAAGAAACCCAATCCTGAAAAAAAAAAAAATGCATGACTGCAGTGATGCAGCATCAAAGTTGCTTACAAAGTTTTAAATTTATTATTTATCTAATGATCACAGAAAAGTGTGACAGTATGGCTTTTGATTGCATAATTTGTGTAGTTTAAATGTCAATATGTAGTATAAAATAGCCGAAAAATTCAAGAATTTTTGGATTACTAAAGATATTTAACGATATTTCAGGAATTTTTTTTTAAGAAATCAGAAAAATCAGTACAAGTATTATCCCTGCTTTTGAGACTTTTTTTATTCATTTGAAATAATTTGAATGAAACTGTATTATAGAAAGTTTAAATTGTTTAACAGGATTTTATACATATCAGACAATATAAAACTCAATGGCAAAGCTCATGAAACATTATTCGCCCCTTTCTTTCTTGGACGTTCAAGTGCATAACTAAGATTTTTTTTTTTTTTTTTTTTTTTTTTTTTTTTTTCATTTCTTAAAATATTCCAGATGTATAAAATAAATTTTTTAAGGAGTACAGCGACTCTCAATCTGTAAACTTTACACAAATAAGATACAAATATTGTAAGCAAAACTTATAAATGGATCGTTTCTACGTGCTTGACAATGCTTGTTTACAGACAAAAAATATAATAAAACTATTAAAATAATAATTCTTACCAGAAATATAATAGTCCGTAAGCCTGTATTTAATAATTCTATAAAATATGTAATCTATATCTATAAAATGCTACAATATCTTTGAAATACGTAAAATCACTTTAAGTAATTTAAGATGCACAATAAGTTAGCGGAACAAGCTAATTGTTGCGGTTTGTCTTTAAGATTTACCTTCTACATGGAAACATGACAACTTTCATAATAATATCATTACGGGGCCTTTGAAAAATGAAAAAGGGAGGTGCACAAACCCTTGTTTTAACAAACCCATATACCAATTTGCAATATTCTACGACCAACTGTTTTTGAGTTATGGAAGATACACACATATACGTACATACAAATGTTATGAAAAGTCATGTTAAGTCATAGATATTTCTGAAATGGAAGCTCATTTTAAGACCATTGTTGCATATGTACAACTAGACATCAGGACCGTCACAAATATAAACTTGCAACATTCTACGATTATTCGTTTTTGAGCTGTGCAAGATACGAAATCCATTTCACAAATCGGGATTACTACAATACTTCCTTATACTTTATATAAGGAAGTTAAAAAAAAAAAAAAAAAATCAACCCACCCTTCCTACAAACCACAACGAAGCAGGACACTTTGGTTTTGTCGTTTTGGTCCCGTTAATTTTTTGCTATCTTTTAAATATATGAGTTTTTTAGTATGATAGCATATTTGTTGATACGGACAAATTGAAATGCTCTTAAAGTATCTTTAATAAGGAATATCTTATAGGTAAATATATAAACTTTCAACGTTATGATTGCTCCCTAGCCATTGAGATTCAGGGAATTTTTTTCTGATTTTTTAAATGAAAATTTAATATATTTAATTATAATTATTATTATTATTATTATTATTATTATTATTATTATTATTATTATTATTTTTTATTTTTTTTTTTGCTCTTGCGCTTTTATTTATTTATTTTTATTTTTATTTTTTTAATTTAGATTTAACTTACTTTAATTGATGTAATTTGATATTTGATTTACAATTAGTTACTAAATTTTGGGATTTGAAAAGTATTGTTAACAATAACAACAATACCTTATTATTGAAAAGGAATCGCCATTTGAATATATTTATTAATAAAGTCTGAATTAATTTAAAAATAATAAAATACAGATAGTTCTGTTTAAAAAAGGGAAAAAGAAAAAAAGAAAACCTTAGGATATTAAATATAATTTGCTTTTAGTGACTGAATGCTATTTCTTTCAATGAACTAATTATTAACTTGCAACTATCATAGACTCTTTTTCATAAGCATAAGCGTGTGATCCTTTATGAAGCTTTTGAATTTATATACAGTAGAGAGCCGGAAATCCGCCGACCTAAAATCCGCCGAAGTCCGAAATCCGCACAACTTGTCAGATACAAACAATGAAATTCACTATTAATAAATTACAAAACTGCAAATCAGGTTTTTTGAAAAAGATCTTAAATAATAATTTTATGATTACAAAAAAGAAAAACGAAATAATAATATGAAAGACTGCAAGATCCAAGTTGCTAATGAAATTATTGACAGTATATTAAATTCATCAAAAGAAAATAATGATTATTGTGATATTATGATATCAATCAGGTAAATAATAACAAACTAATTTTTTAAAATGCTTTTTGATAAAGGCATAATTTGTAAGGAAAAACTCAATAAAATTCGTAGAAAAATAAATTTGTGTTACTACTATTTACAATAAATAAAAAAATAAATAAATCGTGCAGGTTCAAGTTCAGTTTAAAATTAGCTACGTGTGAAGAGATTTTATCTAAGTTTGACAATTTTTTTTTTTTTTTCATTTTTATTTCTTGTTTTCATTATATATTTTTGTTAATGTTCATTATTATTCTTATGTACCCAGTAATTAAATATTTAGTGTTATTATTCATTAGTATGTGTTTAGTTTGAATAATATTCTGTTTTTATTATTCAAAGTGAAAATCATATTTTATGGACCACAAAATCCTAAAATCCGCACAACCTCTGGTCCCGAGCTGTGCGAATTTTTGACTCTCTACTGTATTAATTAATTTATATATATATATGTATGTGTGTGTGAGAGAGAGAAAGAGAGATGTTTCATTCCATTTGATTGTGATTTAATTTTTATCATTAATCTAAGAGGAATTTATTTCAAAATCTGTGTTATATTTATAATAATAATAAAATGTATGTTTGTTTGTCCGGGATATTTAATTATGTTAATCATGTACGTAAATTGCTAACCATGTACATAAATTAATTTTCTTTCAATTATAATGATTTTATTTTAAAAATGAAAAAAATGTAAGTAGTCCAATATTTAATCAAATGTACGCATTGCATGTGTCAAGGCTTAGAAAATGTTGATGCACAATTTTTTATCTTTTTAGCTCATGTTTAACTTACGTTTTTCAAAAAATATGCGTGATATGTTCCTATGACCAAAAACGATGCCCTTGCCCGCATTGAAATCTCAGTAGAACCTTGCGATTTGTTTCACACATTTTCTTCCACAGCCAGTAAAAAAGAATTTCACTGTTTTCTTTCAGTGAATTTGAAAAAAAAAAAAAAAAAAAAAAAAAAAAAAACGGTGTGGAGGGGGGGCACTTTTAATCAAAAATTTTTAAAACAATATTGTAAGGGATTATGATTGAAGAAAAATGCTTTTCCAATTCTGTGTGATATATAACTATTTTTTTGTGTTTGACAAATATATCCGGATTGACAGAGAAGAAAATCACTCAAGTTTAGCAGATCTGTACAAATTAAATCCCGAGATCATTATTTAGATTCTTCGTATCTTCTTTTATTATTAAATTAACATTTAGGAGATGCATGGATAAAGCCTCAATTTCCTACAAATTTTGTATTCGAGCTATCTGAATTCGAATGTGATAATTAAGAGTCGCATTACAGTGTTTTATATTAAAAACCTTGTATTTTATTTAAACTGAAATTTTGGGGACTTTGATAAATTAACAATGCTTAGATCTTCGGTGATAACTGATACACTTTATCGTTCAGAATTCGATCCAAAATAATAAATTTTCTCTTGCATGTGTCCTATTGTTACATCATTTACAACAAAAGTTGAATATGAGGTAATATGAATCAATAAATATGCTATCATACTAAAAAAAAAAAAAAAAAAAACTCATATATTTAAAATTATAGCTTTGTTTTGTCTAATAAAGTATATTTACACATTGAAACAGTCCTTTTAATTTTCAAATAAAGTGTCAAATAATCACACCTTCACTGAGTTTGCATTACAAATTGAAATTATTTATTTCAATAAATTGATTTGTCTTTTGCGTCACGCTATCCAAAACTGCGAGTAAAATTTGTGCAAATGTTTTCTTTGCATCACACTATCTCTTTGCAAAAATTTTCACTTAGTTGGATACTATGATACAAAGTAACATTTACATAAATTTTACTCACAGTTTTGGATAGCGTGACGCAAAAGACAAATCGATTTATTGAAATAAATAATTTCAGGTTATAATGCAAACTCAGTGAAAGTGTGATTATTTGACAGTATATTTGAAAATTAAAAGCACTGTTTCAATGTGTAAATATACTTTATTAGACAAAACAAAGGTAATTTTAGTGGAATCTAAAAACAAATCTTTTAAAGTTTTATTGAGGCGTCACTGGAATTTTTATATCATTCCTTTTAAAACTGTTATTTTGAAATTGAAATGCAAATGAAAAAGAATCAGTGAGTATATTTTATATACTTGTCTTATCTTGAAGTTAAAAATATGTTTGCATTGTAAATATAAATAAGAGAAAAAAGCAAATGATCAAATAAGAAAATCTATGTATATTTTAACTAATAGCAAAGCGTCACTTAAAATTTGATATCATTATTTTTAAGACCCATATTTCAAATTCTTATAGCGATAAAGTAGCTGCATCACAAACTTTTAACCCGTTAAGGGTTTTTTGTATTGATAAATAATATACAGCGACTTATCACTACTTTAATTAGCCAAAGCCCCAAGCCTCCGCCACAAGCTTCACCCCTGTAAATTTGCTTTGCTGCAACGCAATGTTTTCCTTTGGCCGACAGTCATTTGTATTACATTACATCTACGGAGCCTTCCGTTCCTTCCCTTTAGAGTTTCTTTGATTTTAACAACGCAAGAAAGAATGAGCAGTCTTTGCTCATTGGTGGGTATAATCATGTGCTATAGAGCAGGCGCACGTGACGTCACTGCGATAAACATTGACAGGTGCAATTAAGACTACTACATGATATAGACTACTATATTATAGAGTAGTCTTACGGCGGTATTCACCAATAACTTCAACTCCCGGTTAAACACGAAAACTTGAAAAGCGTATAAAGTCAGAGTTCAACTTTTTAGTAAAATTTGACAATTTGCATCTGCCATCTAGCGGCAATATTATTTTCAGATTTTTTAGATGAAGATAACCAATCAAAAATTATATGAAAACTCTGACACTAGATGGCAGAAATACCACGCCGAATTTTTTAGAAGGCTGCACACTGCCTATAGACGTTTTTTAAGTTTTTGCTTTGAAACGGCAGTTGAAGTTAATAGTGAATAAGGCCAAGTGGTGCAATAAGACGATGACTCCGCACGTGCTTTAGAATGTAGGCAAAAGGTGGGATAAAGCAACATTGTTTAACGTTAAAAGCTTAGCTATGTACTTCCATTTCTCTAATATTTTTAACATGTTTTACATTTCTGCTAAGATTTTACCCTTGTTATTGCTTGTTATATAAAAATACTTTAAATATAAAAATATTTTTTCTATGGGAGATTATAGAAAAAAAAATAATTAAAGAATTATTTAATATAAAAATATAATTAAAAATGATTGCATTTATTAAAAATCAAAATGTTTAATAATAAAATTAATTTGTCCGATAGAACTATTTGAGCTTTTAATTAAAAAATTTATTTCTAAATACTTTTAATATAAAAATATGTTTTTCCTGTAAATAATTAAAGATTAAAAAAGAAAAAAAAATCTAGAAAACTAGTTTAACTAATAAAAAAATATTTTTTTAAATAATTAAATTAAATTAGTTAAGAATGTTTAGTATTACTTTTTTTGGCTTTTAATAGAAGAATCTATATGAAAATACTTAATATTATTAAAAGATTTTATTTTCCATGAAAGATAATAAAAATAATAATAAAAGCTCGTTAAAAGAAATCATTCAATAAAATCTTCTAATTAAAAATGATAATTTATTTATTAGAAATATAATCTATTATTATTAAATTGGTTAAAATTACTTAATACTATCTTTTGGACTTTTAATTAAAAGGCCTATTTCAGTAGCAGTGCGATTCTGCTCTTCAAGCTGACAGATTGGTGTTGGTGTTTGTGTTTGGAAATAAAGCCGATTGACTACTCTAGGTTCCTAGGCTCGAAGCGGAGTATCTATCGTTAAGGTCTTCTAAGGGGGTCCTAGACCGTATTTACGCAAGTTTCTGAGAAAACTACAAAAAACTCCGAACGGATAGGCAAATGAATGTGGACCTGGTGTCGAAACCAGCACCTCCCGTCTAAAAGCTTTGAACCCTGAATCACTCGGCCTCTGGTGGACGCTGATAGATTGGAATTGCTGTTTTCGATCACGGTACGGCTCATCAACCTAAACATTCGAAAATTTCCATGGTTTCTCTGAGATTGCTTTATATATTTTTTTTCTGCTTTCAATAAAAAAAAATAATTTAAAACACATTTAATATTTAAAGATTTTATTTTCTATGAATGACATAAAAAAAAATAATAATAATAATCCTAGTTAAAAAATTATTTAATGAAATATTCCAATTAAAAAAACTTATTTATTTATATTAAAAATATAATTTATTATAATTAAGTTAATATATATCGCTGAATAAATTTATTTGGACTTTTAATTAATAAGCCAAGCAGTTCTGCTGTCCAAACTGGTAGACAGGAAGTGCCCGGTTCGATCTCAGTTCTGGTTGTCAAACCCTATGTTCTCAATCGAGTTCAACACCTTAACTACCCCCTCCAAATTATTTTTAAGATAGAAAATTTATTTAATCAATGATTATATAAAATATAATTAATAATATATTATAACTAAAAACTAATTTAATTATCAAAAATATTTTTTAACAATTAATTTAGATGAAATTACTTAATAATACTGTTTGGGCTTTTAATAGAAATCTACTTCAAAATACTTTGTAGTGTAAAAATATATCTTTTGTCTCGATTATGGAACAAAGAACTGATCAAAATTATATCATTTAAATATTCAAACTGATAAAATTTTACATTAAAATATATATAATTTTACTAATTAAATTAGCCGAGCTTTCTCAACAATATCTTTTAGGGTGTTATTCAAAAATATACTTCAAAAGATATTTACTTAAAAAAGATTCTTTTTCTATTAATTATTAAAGAAATATATTTAAAATTTTTAATTATAAATTAATTTAATTATAAACTAAAACGTTTTTTAATGATTAAGTTAGTTGAGTGTTCTTTTTCACTGTTCTTTGACTTTTTTAGATGAATATTTTTTCCCAAAATATTTTTAAAATATATGTTTATTTATTTTTCCTTTGAGTTATTTTAAATTAAAAAAACTATTTAAGAAAGTTTTATTCTTTTCTTTTTTTTTTCCTTTTTTTTTCTTTAAGTCTGGTTAAAAAGGGTAGCTTAATTTTTTTTTAAAAATATATATTTTTAATAAATAAATAGTAAAGACCCCTTAATACTACTACTTAGACTTTTAATAACAAAATAATAATAATAATAATTATTATTATTATTATTATTATTATATTTTGTACTATTTTCTTTTTAAGGAAAGAAAAAATTCATATTACAAGCGAAAAATATTTTGTTGTTTATACAGACGATAATTCAAAGTCATATTTGAGCAAGTGTTACTTCTATGCCTCAAATTTCTCTTTAACTTAATTTTCGTATAAAATATACAGACATTTCACTTGGAGAAAGGCAGATATTTTGCCTACATGCGCAAAAGTTAGATTAGAATAGCGTCGTTTGTTTATAAACATGCGCCTTCTCTATTCATTTGGCTCCAAAGAGGTTTATATTCCCGTTTGTAATGATACATAGATAGCGCTTTTTCAACTGATGGTGTTAGTAAATATAATACGCAAGCGAAGTGATGACGTCACTGGTCATCTATGGATGCAATTACAGTCGGCTGCAAAATTATTCGAGCACTAGCCAATAATTCCAATGTTAAAAAAGCACACTTAAGACTGTTCTGTTAAATAAATCCTTGTCGAATCATGTTCTTAGACTGACTAAGAACATGACTCGATGAGGGTTTATTTAACAAAGCAGTATTAAGTATACTTTTTTTAGACAGGGATTATTGCTAGTGCTCGAATGATTTTGCAGCCGACTGTAGATGCAAGAAATAAGAAAAAGATTTCTTATGTTAAATGATAAATATTCTATCATAATTTGAAGTCAAATTTGTTTTCAAATGTTTAAATAAAGTATCCGATATATAAGATACTCATATGTTGCATCGGAATAGATTTCATATCTGTCATCCTTGCGAACATATCTGGCGAACATATTTAATTCCTTTTAAAAATCATAGTTATTTTAACAACTTATATTAAGAGATTAATGAATATTATGAAACAATATTTCGTACAATACATATTACGAAAATATACATCTCGCATGTATATTTTCGTATTACGTTTTTGATCGTCAAATAAAAAAAAAAATAAAAAAAAAAACGCCGCGGATGACAAAATTTTGAAATTAAAAATTAAATTTTTGTCAATTCGACAGCAAAATAACTCAGTCTAACACATACGTACGATAACGAATACATATCTAAACCCAAATGCGGGGATTCAAATCGGGAAATATTATTCCTCGATTTTAAATAATTTTTTACAAAAACTCCAATGGGCGATTAACAAAAGAAATCTTTTTCTTGCATCTACAGACGATCAGTGACGTCACACGTCGCTTGCGTTTAGCTATGTACATTTATCATTGTTGTTTAATTTAGCATCATATCTGCAAGAAAAATGAAAAAAAAAAAAAAAAAAAAAAAAAAAAACAATGTTAATGTATAAATTTTGATTACAATTCTTGCCAGGAAAAACTAATTTGAGCTTTTAATTATTGATCTGAGCTAGATTTAAATTATTTTATTTTATCGTTTAAAATAATCATTACCATTTATCTGCCAGCTACTGTATTTAAATTTATTAAAATAATAATTACAAGAAAAGAAAGATAAAAGCTCACTGAAATATAACTCAATGTATTTAGCCATGTTAAGTTACATAAATATGTAAAAATGACTTGCAGAAAATTTCCTGAATTTGCAACAAAATTAGTTTATTATTATTATTATTATTATAAAGTATTATTTCTTAAAGTTCACAAAAATTTAATGAAGTAGCCTATGAAAATTTATTTTATACTAAATTGTGTTAGATAGACATTTAATACCCCCTCCCCTCCACATACACGCGCAAACATTTAAAAAAAAAGAGAAAAAAGAAAAAAAATTCTTTAGATATTGTCACACAGATGTCGTGAAGAGTCAAAGTGAACACTCGAAGTTAAGTAACAAACGTAGTTTATTAATGGAACAAACTTGTGACACAGCTACACTCGGCTGAGAACATACACAAACTGAGGAACAAGTCGCTTATATACAATATTCGAATATTCCAGAATACAAGATTAACATAAATTAGAATATTCTAGAAACTGCTAGAATAGGAAATTAAATATGCAAAGATAATTATAAGAATTTAAAAATAAATTTTAGAGTCTTTAAATTTACTTGTCCCCACCTGGAATCGAACTGAAGCCGTCTGGGTGACAGTCCAGAGACATACATCTACGCCACGCCGGCTGTAAAGAAAGCTGACTTTGTGACATTGCCCTCCTTTCAAAGAACAGCGTCTCGCTGTTTTAGGACTTCTGGGTTGAAGCTCTAGTCTTCGAACGCGTCATGGGTCCCTTGTAAGTACCGTTCGTTTTAGGAAGGACATCATCATCCTGTTTTTTTGTGTTCTCAATCTGCTTGTCCGGATCATTGTAGGGTTTCATACGTAGTACATGGACAACATCTCTTGGTTTTCTTCTTCGCGAGGCAGGATCAAAATCTTGCACCTCATAGGTGATGTCTGATAAACGACGTAAAACCTGATATGGTCCAAAATATCTTCTTAAAAGCTTTTCGGAGAGGCCGACTTTCCGGACTGGAGTATACACCCATACGAGATCTCCAGCAGCATAAGAAACCACTCGGTGTCTGGCGTCGTAACGTCGACGGTCTTTATCTTGGGCTTCCAGAGTTCGCACTCGGGCTAGCTGCCTTGATTTTTCAGCTCTGGCAATCATCTTGGCGAGGTGATCGCCGTCGACATCTTCAGGGCAAAATGGTAACATTATGTCCAGCGTCATTTCAGCCTCACGTCCGTGAAATAAATAAAAAGGCGTGAAACCCGTCGTTTCCTGTTTAGAGGTGTTGTAAGCAAAGGTTACAAATGGTAGAATTTCATCCAAATTCTTCTGTTCTGCATCCACGTACATGGACAACATGTCGGCCAAAGTTTTATTAAACTGCTCCGTCAGTCCATTTGTTTGAGGGTGATATGCTGTCGTCATCCGATGATCGATATTACACAATTCGACGAGAGCGGAAACAAGTTTGGATTGGAAGACAGCTCCACGGTCTGTGATAATTACTCGGGGAGCCCCATGCATTAAGAGAATTTCTTTGAGCAAGAACTTCGCTACTTCTTCGGCTTCAGCGGTCGGTAAGGCTTTCGTTGCTGCATATCTCGTTAAGTAATCCGTGCAGACTATGATCCATTTGTTCCAACGAGTAGACTTTGGAAATCTTCCTAGAAGATCGACCCCAATGCGATGGAAAGGTGATATAGCTGGAGGAATGGAAACTAAGCTTCCAGAAGGTCGTTGAGGAACGGATATTCTCCTCTGGCATTCTCGACAGTGCATCACATATCGAACAACATTTCTGTACATCCCAGGCCAGTAAAACCTTTTGCGGATTCTGTCATCAGTTTTTGCAAAACCAAGATGTCCTGCGGTGGGAGCGTCGTGGAAATGTCTCAGTATGTCCACTTGTAGATGTTAAAGAATTACTGGCAGCCACGTTTTTCCATCAGGGTCAAAATTCTTTCTGCATAGTACTCCGTCAATTAATTCAAAATCTCTTTTATCCGCGTTGGAGCGGTTATTCGAAAGAATAACTTTGCGAGATCTGGGTCTTTCTTCTGTTCTGTCGCAAGGTTCATACTCGTAGTCACAGCTAGAAATTTGTTTGACGTCTCAGTTTCTTCGTCCACTGGATTTCTCGAGAGTGCGTCAGCGTCCCTGTGTTTCTTACCGGTTTTATATGTCACTGAAAAATCATGTTCTTGAAGTCGAAGGGCCCACCTTGCCAGTCTTCCTGAAGGATCTTTTAGACTCATAAGCCAGCATAGTGAATGATGATCTGTAACAGCAGTAAAATGTTTTCCGAATAGATACGGCCGGAATTTATTGATAGCCCATACAATGGCAAGGCATTCCCGTTCTGTGGTGGAATAATTATTTTCCGCTTTTGCCAAGGTTCTTGAGGCGTAAGCTATAACTTTTTCGGCATTGTTCTGAATTTGGACGAGGACTGCCCCAATACCATACCCACTGGCATCTGTATGAATCTCTGTAGGGGCGCTTTCGTCGTACATTCCTAATACTGGATCAGAAGTGAGGGCTGACTTCAGACTTTTGAAGGATTTGGCCTCTTCAGGACCCCAGTGAAACTTCGCATCACCTTTTAGAAGCAACTGCACGGGATCTGCGAGATAACAAAAGCCCTTAATAAATCTTCGGAAGTATGAGCAAAGTCCAAGAAAGCTTCGTATATCATGTACATTCTTCGGAGTTGGAAAATTGCTTACGGCTTTCACTTTGTCGGGATCTGGACGGACGCCATTACTAGAAACAAGATGACCCAGTATTTTCACTTCTTTGGTCGCAAATAGACACTTCTTTGGGTTGAGTACAAGACCAGCTTCCTGAAGACTTTTCAAAACAAGCCTTAGTCGGGTGAGATGGTCTTCAAAAGTTTCTAAAAATACTAGGAAGTCGTCTAAATAGCAAAGACACACTGTCCATTTTAAATGGCGTAGCAAATTGTCCATCATTCTTTCGAAGGTCGCAGGGGCATTGCCGAGTCCAAACGGCATGACTTTGAACTCATATAAGCCTTCGGGGGTTACAAATGCCGTCTTCTCCCGATCCGCCTCGTCTACTTCTATCTGCCAATAGCCAGAACAGAAGTCCATGGAAGAAAAGAACTTGGCGCCTTTCAAACAGTCTAGCGTATCGTCGATACGAGGTAGAGGATAGACATCTTTTTTCGTGATCTTATTGAGCTTCCTGTAATCTACGCAAAAACGCCAGCTTCCATCTTTTTTCCTAACGAGCACCACGGGTGATGACCAGGGACTTGCAGATGGCTGGATGATACCTTTATCAAGCATTTTCTGAACTTCCTCACGAATTACGCCTCTTTTGGTCGATGATACTCGGTAGGCTCGTTGGCTGATTGGAGTATGATCACCTGTATTAATCCTGTGATCACATTCGTCCGTGAGGCTGTCGACTTGTCAGGCTTCTCGAAAATTCCGGAAAACTTTCGAAGCAGTTCGGCTAGCTTGGCTTTTTGTTCATTGCTCAACTCGGGAGACAACATCCGGGAGCAGTCCATCGGGGAGATTGACGTGTCTCGTGTATCCAGGCCATCCGTCGTGTCGGCAATCACACATAAATGTCCTTCATTCAGGGGTTCGGCTAGGCCTAAGCACATTCCTTTTGGAATGACTTGATTCCTGGACTGGAGGTTGGCGACCCAGATATCACTTTGCTCGTTATGGTATAAGGATAGCATGGGCGGTATAGCGAAATTCTTCTCGAAGAGCAGATGTTTATTGCCATCTATGACGACATTTACGTCTCTTCGTACTTGGCATCCTGAAACTGCTATTTTAGTTAAAGATTGGGGCTTGAGAGTGTAGTCTCTTGTGGCGTACAACTTCCAGTCATCCATCGCTGCGAGGTCTTGGCAAACGTTCTCTAAAACTAGTTCACTCTGTCCACAGTCGATCACGACTTTGGAAGCTTCTAAAAAGTTCCATCCAAGGATTTTGTCATGGCTACAATGCGGCAAAACAATAAATTCAAATGGCAACTCTCTGTTATTTATGAGAATACGTAAAACACATTTTCCCATCGGCCGGACAAAATTTCCATCGGCAACTTTGAGCATAACGTTCTTGGCTTCAGAAAAAAGAACTTTCTTTAGAGATCGACGATACTTATCGGAGACGACAGAAAATGAGGCTCCAGAATCCACGAAGGCTCGTACCGGCTTTTTAACCACAATTGCGTCTAGTTGGTTACCAGTCATCTTTGCGGCCGACGGAGGATTTTGATTACATGCGGCCTCACCTCCTTGGAAGGTCGCTCCGTTTAGTTTCCCTCATTATTGCGGCTTGGAGATCGACTTGGTCGACGATATGGCGACGGTGATCTGAAACGGCGTGTTGGAGATCGGTCTCTAGTTGGACTAGGAGTTGAACGGCGAGTGAAGCTTGGTCGGCGAAGTTCTTCTTTTGCGTCAGTTTCATCGGGGTTCTGTCGCCGGCGTCGATAACTGTCGAAAATAGCCTTTCTCTCTCGGCAATAACGCACAACATGTCCAGGACGTCTACAGTGGAAGCAGACTTGTCTATTGTCAGCTGTTCTCCAAAGGTAAGTTTTTCTCGGCTGCGTGGGTGATCTCTGAATAGGAACTCTGGATTCCCTGGTTACAACAGTGGCATATGGTGGTCATCGTGGAGTTTTGGTTGGTGTTGCTGAAACGGGGGCTAGAGCCCTTTGAACTTCGTCTTGGACTATTTCTTCCAGGAATGGCGAACATGACTCTGAAGGTTCTTTCGTCTGGTTGATCAGTCGATGGATTTCCTCCTGTACGATCTGGCGGACAAGGGATACCAAATCTGGTTCCTCCTCCATGGCTGCTACTGGTACGACGTTCGGAAGCCTCTCGAATCTTTGTCGTCCAACCCTCTTCTGCTTCATATCCTCGATGTAGTTGCACCATTTAATGAAATCAGTTGTGGTGCTGATTTCTTTCGTCAGCAGGGTCTGATAAATGTCCTTTGCAACGCCTTTCATTAGGTGAGAAACTTTTCCGACTTCGGACATTGAAGGATTAATTTCCTGGCACAGACCTAAGACACTCTGTATATAGGACTGTTAGTCCAGTAAAAATAGGAAAAATAGAAGAAAAATATCGTGTGGTTTTGAAATTTTGCATACTCATAGCCGAGGGGGTCCTGAACAACATACTAAAAGTCCCCGCCCGTGGGGGGTGAGCGGGGGGCAGGGGGGGCATTTAAGGGAGGCAATTTTCGGTTTTTATTAAATATCTTAAAAACTATCGTATTTAGAGGAAAAATGTCAACTACAGAATTAATCTACGCAAAATTTCCTACAAAAATATATGGTACATTTTGTTTGTACGATCATTAGTTTAGAAGATATAGGGAGATGAAATAACACATTTTCTTAAAAAATTCTTTTTTGCAATAGTAAAATCAACTAAAGCGTGCAATTAAAAGGGTTCTTGTCAAATATTTTCTAAAGTAAAAAACAGATATATACATAGGGAATATGCAAGGATAATACAGCATGTTTTGTAAGTTTTAAATAATTTTAAGGATAGTAGGCGCAAGTGGCGGTTTGAGTAAAAATCTGGATAAGTCCAGTCAAAATTGGAAAAATAGAAAAAAAAAATCGTGTAGTTTTGAAGTTTTGCACACTCATAGCCGAAAGGGTCCTGAACAACATACTAAAAGTCCCCGGCCGTGGGGGTGAGCGGGGGGCAGGGAGGCATTTAAGGGGGCACTTTTTAGTTTTTATTAAATATCTTGAAAACTATCGCAAATAGAGAAAAAATGTCAATTACAAAATTAATTTACGTAAAATTTCCTACAAAAATGTACATTACATTTTGTTTGTACGATCATTAGTTTAGAATATATAGGGAGATGAAATAACACATTTTCTTAAAAAATTCTTTTTTGCAATAGTAAAATCAACTAAAGTGTGCAATTAAAAGGGTTCTTGTCAAATATTTTCTAATGTAAAAAACAGATATATACATAGGGAATATGCAAGGATAATACAGCATGTTTTGTAAGTTTTAAATAATTTTGTTGCACACTCATAGCCGAGAGGGTCCTGAACAACATACTAAAAGTCCCCGTGTGTGGGGGTGAGCGGGGGGCAGGGGGGCATTTAAGGGGGCAATTTTAAGTTTTTATTACATATCTTAAAAACTATCGCATATAGAAAAAAAATGTCAATTACAAAATTAATCTACGCAAAATTTCCTACAAAAATGTATATTACATTTTGTTTTTACGATCAAAAGTTTAGAAGATATAGGCGGATGATATAACACATTTTCTTGAAAAATACTTTTTTGCAATAGTAAAATCAACTAAAGTGTGCAATTAAAAGAGTTCTTGTCAAATATTTTCTAATGTAAAAAACAAATATATATGCATAGAGAATATGCAAGGATAATACAGCATGTTTTGTAAGTTTTAAATAATTTTAAGGCTAGCAGGCGCAAGTGGCGGTGGTTTGAGTAAAATTCTAGATAGCGAAGACCCAAAACCGATCAACATAAAAAAAAAAAAAAATCGTGTAGCTTAGAAATTGAGCAGAGTTATAAAGTTAAGTCCCCTGAATAACATACTAAAATTCCTTAACCATGGGCGGGGGCATTTAAAGGGATTAGAAAATGATACTGTGGATGATTGTTGTCGTGATTCAGATAGTTTCAAGTCTCTTGCGATTGTCTGAGGTCTTGTGTAATGTTTTGTACAAGAAAAATGCAGAACACTCATTCTTTTTATCTCTAAAAATTTCATCTTTTGCATCTTTTCTTGAAATGCTCGCTTTTAGTAATCCCTCTATTTCTTTCTCATTTATGTTGCATACATCATTCACTATATCATTTTCACATATTAAACATTTTTCTGACATATCGATACATTAAGTAATCGCAAAAAATTCAGAAGAAACATTAAATACACACTAAACGTAACAGAAATGAAATAAGGATATGTAACAAACGTTCTCACAATTCATAGAGCACACTCATTACAAAGCGAAGGGGTATCCTTATCGAAACCTGTCCGTTACCCTTCGTTTAACCTTTACATTTGAAATATAAGTATTGCATTTTACACATTAGTTACATCTTCCACATGTTTTTTCAGTCTTTAACAATAAAAATTCGGAGAATTTGCTCTGTTCTATTGCAGTACTAGCGAAAACCCTTTGTTTCGCTTCCCCATGCAATCCTTTGTGATAGCCGTTGCTTTGTATTTTACGGATATCTTACAGAAAAGTGGAATTTTTCGATTTGTATATTTTGACTTCTACTCTTTAAACTTGGTACATTGCGCGCACACACACATACAAATAATTATATACAAATATTTATTTGTATGACTAAAAAATATTTAACCTGAACCTTTTTAATTACGAAATATAGTTTTTATTACTATTGCAAATAACATAAAAAAAAAATAAAAAACACAGAATAGGGTTGGGGACTTTTAGTATGTTGTTCAGTAAACTTAACCTTATAACTGTACTCAATTTCAAAGCTACACGATATTTTTTAATGTTGATCGATTTTGGGTCTTCGTTATCTGGATTTTTACTCAAACCACCACTTACACCTACTAGCCTTAAAATTATTTAAAACGTACAAAACATGCTGTATTATCCTTACATATTCCCTATGTATATATTTATTTTGTATATTAGAAAATATTTGAGCAGAACCTTTTTAATTACACACTTTAGTTAATTTTACTATTGCAAAAAAGTATTTTTCAAGAAAATGAGTTATATCATCCCCCTATATCTTCTAAACTTTTGATCGTACAAACAAAATGTACTATACATTTTTGTAGGAAATTTTGCGTAGATTAATTTTCTAATTGACAATTTTTCTCTAAATGCGATAGTTTTCAAGATATTTGATAAAAACTGAAAATTGCCCCTTTAAATGCCCCCCTGCTCCCCGCTCACCCACAACGGTCGGGGACTTTTAGTTTGTTGTTCAGGAAACTTAACCTTATAACTGTGCTCAATTTCAAAGCTACACTATATTTTTTAATGTTGATCGATTTTGGGTCTTCGTTATCTGGATTTTTACTCAAACCACCACTTACGCCTACTAGCCTTAAAATTATTCAAAACGTACAAAACATGCTGTATTATCCTTGCATATTCCCTATGTATATATTTGTTTTTTACATTAGAAAATATTTGACAAGAACCCTTTTAATTGCACACTTTAGATGATTTTACTATTGCAAAAAAGAATTTTTCAAGAAAATGTGTTATTTCATCTCCCTATATCTTCTAAACTAATGATCGTACAAACAAAATGTAATATACATTTTTGTAGGAAATTTTACGTAGATTAATTTTGTAACTGAGATTTTTTCTCTATTTGCGATAGTGTTCAAGATATTTAATAAAAACTAAAAAGTGCCCCCTTAAATGCCCCCCTGCCCCCACTCACCCCCCACGGGCGGGGACTTTTAGTATGTTGTTCAGAACCCTCTCGGCTATGAGTATGTAAAATTTCAAAACTACACGATTTTTTTCCTCTATTCGTCAAATTTTGGCCTTCGTTGCCTGGACTATGTGTACTCTCTCCTGACCGCTGTGCTCTGTACTTCAATTGTTCTTCTGCCTTCCTGGTATACTTTTGTCTGTCGCAAAAAAGGCCGCTTAATTCCTTCTTGAACACCTCCCAAGAATTCAGAGTATCTTCATTGTTTACGAACCATTGCTTTGTCGTATCATCAAGGAAGAAATACACAGTGGCTAAGCACATCATGTCATCCCATTTGTTAAATTTAGCCACTCGATCGTACTCTTTAAGCCATTTCAGAGGGTCTTCTCCAGGCACTCCTCGGAAGGTCGATGAGCTCCTTGGTTGCTAGTAGGTAGGAGTCAATACGACGGGCTTAGTGTCTTCTGGCACTTTGGTTTCTGGCATTTTGGTTTTCTTCTTTTTGCTCTCTGGAAAATAAAGTCCGTACTCGGGAGATTGTCCTCTTAAACGGAGACTTCTGTGAGGATTATCACTGTTATCCACGTTTGCAAGGTTTATTTACCCGGCGCCTCCACCAAAATGTCACACAGATGTCGTGAAGAGTCAAAGTGAACACTCGAAGTTAAGTAACAAACGTAGTTTATTAGTAGAACAAACTTCTGACACAGCTACACTCGGCTGAGAACATACACAAACTGAGGAACAAGTCCCTTATATACAATATTCGAATATTCCAAAATACAAGATTAACATAAATTAGAATATTCTAGAAACTGCTAGAATAGGAAATTAAATATGCAAAGATAATTATAAGAATTTAGAAATAATTTCTAAATTCTTATTCTTTCTAGAGTCTTTAAATTTACTTGCCCCCGGCTGGAATCGAACTGAGGCTGTCTAGGTTTACAGTCCAGAGACATACCTCTACGAAACGCGGGCTATAAAGAAAACTGACTTTGTGGCAATATTACTGTGCTGTCTAATCATAAAAAGTGGAACTAACTAAACATTAAAAAACAACGTTTTCGAAAATTTCAAAGTTAAAATTTATTGATTATTAAACATGCATATCATTATAATTATGCTAAAAAATGAAATCAAAATGAATGCCTTGATTCTATGAAATAAGCTAATAAAATCTGCCCTACCCTACGTGATTTACAGAAACATTTTGGGTGAACCAGTATGGCTGAACCGGTTACAGTTGAGACTTCACTTGAACGAGCTCTCGCCCTCTCCATATCTATCCTTCCTCCGAGGCTCCTCGATGGATATAATCATGTGTTATTCATTAGGCTCCAAAGAGATTATATGAATAACTAGCGTCTGTGAATTCATTGTGGTAGTACGGAGGCGACCCATTCAAAATTCGACTTACACTAAAAATTTATAGCTCCATCGGTGATTGGTTACCAGTGTTTCTAGCAACCTGTTAGCCTTCTATCTTCATGGAGCAGTCCCTTGCTGGTAAACCAAATTCTCAACTCTCGGGAGTGGTTGGCAGAAAGTTGATCGAACCACTCGTTGGTACCATTGAGAACAATGACTGTATTTGCTCTTAAATATTTAAAATTGCTCTTATTTAGGTCTGCTTAAGCAGATATTTCAAAATGAGTTTAAAAGGACAGATACATTTAAAAATTAAGGTTATATAAAGAGATATATTATCAAACAGATCCATATTTCTTTCGTAAAATGTGATCGGCCTTGGGCAAAAAATCAGTGTTTCACCGATGGTAATTCTTTCGGAAAAAATTGTATGATTAATACAGTAAAATTTTCATAAGATTTATTCACGACATGACACAAATTATTCCTAATATTTATGGATTCCATTGTTTCTTTAATTAAAACATGATCCAAATACAGTACTTGCTGTATGGCATTGCATTTTTTGTATCTATCGTATTACAAGGTTTATCAAACCTAATAATACAGAAGGGACGGAATCCCTTTCCTATGTATACGAGTACTTCTCCAGTTTACGGATTCTTTTTGCACTGAAGACGGTACTCTTAAGGCTGCCGAAACAGCTGTATGCATCGCTAATATTTTTCTTTAGAGTTTCTGACGTAGTAGTTTATCCGGGTTTTAATATTCCAACGCCAAGTTTCCTGTTATTAACATATCTTTATGACAATATTTATTAGAAGTAATTTAAAGCAAGAACATAAAATCAAATAAAAATTAATTTCAGTTCAAAAAGAAAAAAAAAATCAATTTAAACTTAAGTTAAAAAGAAACTATAAAATTATTACCTGTATAGCAATCCATATTTTTTTAAATGTGCTGTCCACTCATTTCCAAAGCATTGCCAATAAGAGGTTCTTCAATCGTGCAGCTTTTTAATACACACCGCACATTTTAGACACTCACAAGGCTTTTGAAATTAGTAACAATCGTTTTACAAGTTGTTCTACAACATTTACATTGTTCTCTGCAGGAGGGGTGCCTTAGAGGATGGTCTTTCAGTTTTTCTGTAAGAGGGCTGCCTCTGTATCATCTTATAGGGTTCATCATCTGAACTGAATTTCGAGAGAGAAATTTTATATTTTCATTCGCTCTTTTAGCATGTTACCAATGAATACCTAAGAATTAAGTACTTAAAATACGGGTAAAAATAATTAAAAAATACAGGAGAAAATTAAAAAGAAAAAAAAAATGAAAGTTACATTTTTGAAAATATAAAGTACTATAGAGATATAAAGTTAGCCACTCTTAGGATTGCTTCACCTTTATAAATAATATTTTGGATTAAACTACCTAAAAATATTATATAGCTTTAACTTATTAACGATAATATCTTATCCTCCACCTCCACACACACGCTAGAAAATAAATACACACACACACACACATATATGTATATATATGTATTAAAGACTTATTATACAATATTTTCTTTCAACTGATCAGTTATACAATAAAATATGTCACGTATAATAATTAAATATGAAAAAAACAATGTTATTTAATAATCATAAGACACTTTAAATGAATTGATTATTTTAGCAGTGGGAAATTCTTCGGTAGTTCTGTTGACTTATGATAATAATAGTAAAAAAAAATATAGCTTCTCTAAATTATAATAATGCTTCATTAGTATTTACACAAAAGATATTATATATATAATACATTTACAAGAACTATTAATGCTTAGTTCATCGATGGTAAATGGTAGTTAAATAATAATAATAATAAGAAGAAGAATTGCACTAAAATGACTTATTTGTTTATTTATTTATTTTATTATTATTAGTAGTAGTAGTAGTAATTTAGTAAAACCACATGAATGATAATTTATAAATATTTTTACGAGATTTGGTTTAAATGAATCTATATAAATATTTTAACAATGGTAACTTTAGTTTAAAATGCTTTAGTTTATCTATGGTACAGTGAAAGTAAAAAGATAAAAGTTACAATTGAACTAAATAGTGATTAGTTTTATTTGATTATTCATGAAACTGAATATCACAATGCTTTTTATAAGTTTTACAAACACAAATGTAAAGTAATCAGTACTTACTTTAGTGAAAGAAAATTAAATTGATTAATTTTAGTTTTCTATTGTAGCATGCACTAGATGGTGCTAATATGTTTACTTAAATGTTAATGCTAATCAGTAACTTTTTACTCTTTTCTGCATTATTTTATAAGCAATCAATTTTTAAAAAAAATCACAGATTTCAGCAGTGTCATCGATTTTATATTTCAATATTTAATCTGTTTATTAATTTCATTTGATATTTTTATTTCCATTTCGCTGTTTTCATAAAAAAATCATTAAGAGTTATTTGCTAAATTTGGATATTTCCCCTTTTACATTTTTAATAAAAAGTCATGAATATGTTATCCTTTAACTATAACTTAAATATGGTTCAAAATTTCGAGTACATGAAGCAAAAATAAATTAACATACAAGCATGGTTAATATGATAAAACCCAAAACAGGATAAGAATTACGCAGAGAGAAACCAAACCAAGTTTTTGTCAAAAATATGTACGTACATTATCAAAAATAAAATTAATAGCTATGTAAACTGTAAGAATTAATGAAATTTTTAACACTTTGCTCTGTTTCTAAATACTATATTACTGAAATTTTATTTTGAATAACGAAATTACCTTAATAAAAATTCGTATGGAATAAACAAAACACAATAAATAATTATTAAGCCTTGTGTGATACAGTAAAGGAACATCCAAGAAATTAAAAATAAATTCATAGAAAAATATTAATACATAAGTAAAAAATTCTTTCCAATCTAAAAATGTTATTCACACTTTTAAGGTGCAACAGCGTAATTTTTTCTTTCTAATGGCGTTGATCCATATTTTTTTTTATCGTTGCATGCTTTGAAATTATTTCAACGTTTCTATTTAGCATGTTAGTAAGTACCACAGATTGTGTGTCAGTTTGTAACCATATTTACTATAAAAAATGAATTAATAGGAAAATATAACGAAGAAATTATTATTAATTTTTTAAACATAAGGCAAATGATTTAAAAAATCCACAAATATAACGAAAATAGAAGATGGTAAAATCAGGAACGTCAATTGAAAACTATGGTAGGCGCGGGAAAGTCCAGCTTTCTGCCAACCCGCCAGTGTGCCCTTTAATTATTGACGTCAAGAGGAACTGCTCTACAGTTTTGTTTTAAAAGTCTTAAATCCTAACACGCTTTCTATTAAACTTTACATTTAAAACATTTCTTTCCTGTATGGGAAAGGAAATGCATGCTCGAACTTTGTTTCGTTAAAAATGATATTTTAACTTTCAGAACAAGCATATGGTTTCTGTCCAGTATGAGACATAAGATGAGTTTTTAAACTTCCTAACTGCGAAAATGATTTTGGACACATTTTACATTTATGAGGTTTTTCTCCAGTATGAATAAGGAGATGTACATTCAAATTGTATTTTGTTAAAAACAACTTTTTGCGTTCAGGACACACAAACGCATTTTCTCCCGTATGTGAACGGACATGATAGTCAAACCCTGTTTTCAGGCCAATCCTTTTTTACTATATGGACAAACAAAAAGAGTTTTCTCTATAGGCCCCGTTCACAATATCAGTTTTACTGGAGTTAAGTACCCCAAATTCTTCCCATTTGAACCGGTTCCTCAAAAGAGAGATTGATTACTAAATTTAGAAATAATCCCTGTTTGGACCATCGAGCTTTAATTTAGGTAGAGAGAGAATTGGCAACCCCCTTGTGTGGCCAACATCATCGAGAATTGTCACGTGACAATTATCATTTCTCCTGTGCCCATGAACTACTACGCCGAAAGCCGAATCATCGAGGTATTGCGCCTGCATAGTTTGTGATCTTTCCTCGTGCTCAGAGCTCTCGGCTGTTGGCGATGGCCTCTTTCGCCAAGTGTATTGGCGAGGGATATCTATAAACAAATATCGAAATGTAGTCTTGATCTTCAATTCTTATAAGAGTTATGTATTATTTTTTTTCTTCATTATTGACGATATTGGAATTAAAAAAAAAAAAATTCCCAGTGACATAAAAAAATAAATCCATCTAAAATTACAGCAAAAATTTATAGGAATAGAATACTTTCATCTTATAACTGTAAAAGAAATTAAATTATAATAATATAAAAATAAATAGGATAGATTCTGTTTTTTAATGTCTTCATAATAATATTTTTATTAATAATCTAGATGGATCATTATTTAAGACATTTGCTTTATTTATTACTTTCTTCTTTATATTTAAGAAGAGAGTATTCGATTAATTGAAAGTTTGTCTCCGGTTTCCAATGAATTTATGCGTTTTGACATATCCTGAACATGATTGCATTATTTTAAGTGTCTTCGTGTATTCCTAAACTTTTGTGGATGCTCTAATAAATAAGTGGACGAAATTTAACCAAACTTGACATTTAGTTCGAACATCAAAATATAAATTAGTGCCTATAAGCTGTTGCTGACAATGGCCCACCAGCGGCCGATCGGTTCTGGGCTCAAAGCTGGTAGATATGAGGTGCCGGGTTCGATCCCAGCTCAAGCGAGTTGACCTAATCGTTTGGAGTTTTCCGTGTTTTTCTCCGAAACTTGCATAAATACGGACTAGGAGCCCTTAGACTTCCTTCCGGAGGGTACTCAACCTTATGCCTAGAATCTTAGGGTAGTCAATCAGCATTACTTCTAAAACACCAAACGCCCAACAGGTAGCGCTGTCATCCCGTATATATATATTTTATTGTATTTATTTATTTGATTCAATATAAAAACAAAACTTCGCAGAAATACGCACAGTAAGAATTATTTTTTACGAATCTTTGTGAATTACAAAGAATTGTTTAAAATAGTAATAATCAATTATGAAAAAAAAAAAAAATGATTGTAAATGTATATGTATCGCTTTTCACTGGAAGGGCGAGGGGGGTGCCTATGTAAATTTTTAATAATAGTGTTTCTGAAAAGAACCCGTCAATACTACCTTTAAAACTAATGGTTGTACCATAAATCTAGAATAATTAAAATATAATTTATCAGGGTTTTTCTTGGTTTCTTAATAAATAAATAAATAACTTAGGAAAAAAAATGCAGTTTTTAGAATATGAATGTGGTCTATAGGACACTTAATAAACTTTCTTTAGCCATTATTATATATCTTTGCAATGAAAATCATTTGCATTCATCATGAAAAGGAACTTTAATAAAACATTATTTTAGTTAATATCTAATTTACGTTGTGCGTATTTGTATAGGATAACATTAAAGAATGTTTTGTGATGGCTACAACATACTATAAAATATTTGAAATGTTTTTATTTCTGTATTTTGTTCAAAAGATTCTTTTTTTCCTCTTTTTAAACGTTTTTCAAAATTGTAATTTTTTTGTATAAAAATCGCTTAGCAGAGTGTTTGTTCATTGGAAAAAGAAATAATAATTAAGAATAATAAATGCATAACTCTTATTATATATTTGTCAAAGAATATCTAATGAGGTAAATATTCTTTGGTATTTACAACCTAAAACATGTTTTTTTTTTTTTTTTTTTTTTTTTTTTTTTTTATGGGAAACAAACTATCGCGATAAGTAGCGAAAAAAGTTAGCGCAACGAAATATCACTTGATACATGTTGGACACGTTTTCTTCCGTAGAAAAGAATAGGGATTCTCTCTCTACTAGTATGAGGTTCACAGAATTGTCAGTACTAGTATATCTGCTCGATGGTTTGGACTAGGCGGGGTTATTCTTTTTAAAACCCGTCTTTAACAAATCCTTTCGGATATACAGTCGGTAGTAACAAAAGTATCCGAACACTAGCAAAAATTCCTATATAAAAAATTAATATATAAAATTAATACTGTTTTGTTAAATAAATCCTTGTCGAATCATGTTCTTAGTCAGTCTAAGAACATGATTCGACAATGATTAACTCTAATAATTATCATGAAGTATTAACTCTACTTTTTCTACATAGGAATTTTTGCTAGTGTTCGGATACTTTTGTTACCGACTGGACTGTAACTGTGTGCTGCGCCGCATTGGATTTACCTCTGTTCGCTTTCATTTATTTGCTTGTGCCCGCCGTGGCCGATTGGCTATGTCAGCACACTGCTAATCGCCTTCGAGCGCAGGAGAGTCTGTTCGATTCCCGCGCTGGCCCTGGGTGTTTTTCAAATTCTTCGTATCTGTCTTCATCTGACGAAGATTTACAATTTGTTCTTCGAGAGTCAAGCATACAAATCTGATGTATATGTTATCAATAAATTTATTTGCTTTCAAGTCTTTTTTGTTTGTTTGTTTTTGTTTGTTTACTTGAAAGGTGTCTAGCAAAATAATGCGTGACGTTCGTTGGTCTCGGGAAGAGGCAAAAGCTTTGCTAAGTTTAAGTTCCCTGTTTATTTCTACAAAATAGTCTCAGTAATAAAAATAAATTAAGTTTGAAAGCACTTTTTTTAATCATTCAATTGACTAATTTCAATGCAACATTATCCATTTACATAAAGATTATATTTAATTTTTTCACCTTAATAAACCGGCATTGCTAAGAGAGTAAAGATTTACAATATCTTTTTCTTATTATTCGAAGAAAATTCAGTAAAAGAAGTAATGAATACAATAGAAAATATAAATAAATAAATTACAATTATTTATCAAGTAAAATTTTATTAGCACAGTTTTAGTTGATTTAAAATTTACTGTTCTTTAAAAAATATATAATTATCTAAAGAACTATAATGAATAAAAAATGGGAGCAACTTCTTGATGAATAAATTGGTATTTTCAATGTACTTTTAAAAATGCTGATTTAGAGCTTACGCAGTAGCATAATAGTATTTCCAGTGCATAAATAAAGAGGATTTTTCCTATTTATTACACTTAAAAGAAATTCTTACCTCAAACATAAGAGAATAATAAAATATTTTCGCTTGTGATTTTCATTTGTAAATTTATACACTACCTTTCCTTAAATGGCCGGGAACTTTCAAATTCAGACACTTTGTTAAACATCTAGAAAAATTCGTGACGGATTGTCCTTGTGAAGAATATGCTAATTTCATATATTTCAGAAAGATAAAAAAATCCAAAAAGCAACAACGGGAGTGGTAAAAAAATTAAAGAAAAAAAAAGTTTAGGATTATCCTGTAAAAAGTAATGCTTTAGATACGGAATGCAGGAACGGAATGTGATTATGATACTGCCTGCTCGGTGATTTACTCCCTTTCATTGAAACCTTAACGCCTTTCGGAATTCCGCCCATTATTTAATGAGATACAACGTCTACAAAATTTTGATAAACCATGCACGACACACAGACAGGCATGCACTTTTAAAAATGGTCAAATCATTTTCATGACCTTTCAAAACGTGTAAATGCATCGAAAACCAAAAGTCAAAAATTTTCTCGTATTTAACATTTTCTTATTTTGAATAGAAGAAAATAATAAAAATCATGGTAACTGATATTGGCATTTATGTTATTCCTAGTACAATAGTACTTGACTTCCAGTGTACAGATGAGTGTCTATTTAAATTAAAGAACCAACTGAAAAATTAGGTATAACTGCAGCACAGGGCCGCGTAAATGTAAGACTACTATAATTTAACGAAAAAATTAAATTTAAAAAATTTAGAGTGAGAGAAATTTAAGTATAAATATAAAAATGACAGAAAATATAATTATGAAGTATGAATAAGAAATTGAGAGATAAGAAAAAAAAAAAAAAATCTCACATAGTACCAAAGAGGTTCATAAAAAAAAAAAGAAAAAAAAAAAATCAATACACTAAACAAAAAGCATATATTAACGTTTTTCAAAGATAAAGGATGATTGTGGTAATTATTTTACAAAATAATTTACTTTTTCTTTTTTTTTTTCGTGCATATATAACTAACGTCAACAGAATTAAGCTAATGTTTTGTGTTGTGAGTTCAAGGGACCTTACTTCACTTTTCTCCCATTGAAAACCGGTTGTTGCCTTCTCCATCCTTACTCTAAGATAGTTGTAAACGGACTACGGACGAAAAAGAAAGGAGGATTAAAAGAAGCATCGTTAAATGCTGGTAGATTTTGAGCAAGGTTGTAAACGTGCCTTAGTGGTCGAGTTTTATTTCGGGTTAATTGATCCCTTGAAAATGAAAATTTTTCCGATTCATTGAAAAAATTAGGCACTTTGTATCATAATGTACGGAGAATGTGTCACTGTTTTATAAATGCGATTTTCATTAAGTCGGTTATATATTCATCATCGGGCCTGCTTGTTTCCGTCAGCTTGAAATATGTTAAACTTGACTCCTCAAAGAGAACCACATCAGCCCAATAATTAACAGATCATTTTTTAGTTTTTTTTTTAACCTCTCTGAAGTCTTGCTTACCTAATTATTTTCGTTAAGAATGTATTTTTTTTTTTTTTTCAGATTTTCTGGCATTTAAACTTGCTTTGTTTAATCGTTTTTCCACTCAAAGCGTGTACAATAGTCAGCGATGCAACTTCTATGAAGACAGATGTTCTCCCAATTTACGCCATTACGGGCGGCCATGAACCTATAAAGAGAATGTAATTATGTAACTTCATGCGGGCGGCAAATGTGAACAAAAGACATCACACTTTAGGGTTATCAGGAAGAAGCTTTGTGCCTTGGAGTATTCGGTTTTGTTTACACGTTTACGATGTTCTGTTTTATTCATTGCTAAATGCTAATGTGCGATGAACGTGTTCTTTTCTACAGGTGCAAGTTTTGTTTCTGGGTTTCTGCTATCGCTTTATTTAAATTATTTCACTTTCTATAAATGCGTAATTTAACTTTGATTTAATGAAAATATTTAGATGTTTTTTTTTTTTTTTTTCAATTTTGTCATTGAATTAAAAATACAATTTTCGTGACTGTTGTTAGTTAATAGAAAATAAAGTGCTTTATTGACATTCATTATCTTTCATTCTGAAGCACTCATAGTTCTCTCTGAGCCTCAAAGGTATACTGTTTTCCGGAAAAGATTTTAGTTTAATTAATAAGGAAAGTAATTGTAATAATGTAATTTAATATGAACGATTTAATATGCCTTTTTTGAATGATATATGTATTTTTTTCCCTTGATGTATTAGAGCTGTTATTGTAAAAATTTCTTATTTTTGTTTTAAATAAATTCTTCATACATTTTTACTGTGCTTTTGTAATATTTGTTTCGAAATACTTTATTTATTTTATATATATTATTATTATTATTATTATTATTATTATTATTACTATTTAAAGATTTATTATTTTTCTGTGGTATTTAATATTCTCGAAGAAAAATTAGAATGAATTTTTAGCATTAAAAAGATTTAATAACTTCTGAAAAAAGTTAATTCTGCTGAAATAACTTTCTTTTTCTCCCCATGGTATATTTAGATTTCTTTTTAAATCTCATGCTTTGAAACATTTTTTAAATATTGAATAATAATCTCTTAATTTTATTTTATTTTCGTTTTTAAATTAATGTACTATTAAAAAATCAAAAACGTAACGTATTGTTTGTTTGTTTATTGATAACAGATATACATCAGACTTGCATGCTTCACTCGATGTGCGCTTGTAAATCTTCGTCAGATAAAGGGAGATAGCACTAGCATATGACAGAATTACAATACGAAGAATTAGAAAAACACCCAGGGCCAGCGCGGGAATCGAACCCGCTCTCCTACGCTCGAAGTCGATTGGCAGTGTGGCGATATAACCACTTGTAACGTATAATGCTACATGCTACGCTTCTTGTCAATACTGCAGTTAATGCTGAGTTTAAAAATATTTTTCATTTAAAGAAATTAATTTGTTTTTATTATTTTGTATACACTTCTTGATAAACAAAATGGGAGTAAGTGGGATTTATTTAAAAGACACAACCCAGCTTCTTGTCTCTAAATGTGCCCCCTTACAAAACTAAGCTAAAATTCTATCTTGTTATGTTTGAAAGCTAGAATATAAATCATGCAGGACAAAAAGTCTTGCATTTTCGGAATGATAAAAAGAAAAATATTTCGCCCGTGACTGGTTTGCTTCAACTTGTTGTTCACCTTTCCATAAAAGTTGCACAGAAAACACACTGTCATAACTTGTAACACTTTTAATTAAAAATAATAATCAACAATTTATACAAAATATAAAAGCAGAATTATCTCAGATACTTGCCATATCCGTGCACAGTAACGGCGACACATCCACACAGAATGAATGAACAAATTAAACCAAATTTTTCTGAACTAAAGTTTTACAAAAATGATAAGAGATGTAGAGACCCTATATATAGAGGGCTCCCGGAAAAATGGGCAAGGGAAAGATGGGTAATGGAAAAAGGGGTAAGCGGAAAAAAGGCTAATGGAAAAATGGGTAAGCGGAAAAAAAGGGTAAGCGGAAAAATGGGTAAAGGAAAAATGGGTAACGCAATAATGGGTAATTTGCGAATTGCTACTTGCGAAACATATACTGAAATTGCCCCACATTATTCCATATAGTTTAACTATGTTTCGAAGACATTTCATCTTTGTTGCTGATTATTTATTTCACCGTCATTTAAAAATTCATTCTTTTAAGAGGGCTGAATATAAAAAACTTTCACAGGATCCTTTTCAGTTAAAAATAATAATAATAATAAAATAAAATAAATTAAGCTTTCATTTATTACTTTATTCACGTATTTACTATTTATGAGAATTTAATTATTTTTTAAAAGAAATGTCTTAACTGACATAACTCGTAACACTTTTAATTAAAAATAACAACCAAAAATTTATACAAAATATAAAAGCAAGATTAGCTCAAATACGTGCCATATCCGTGCACAGTAACAGCGACACATCTTCATACAGCGAGTGAACAAATTAAACAAAATCCTTCTGAACTAAAGTTTTACAGAGATGATAAGAGATGTTGGGACCCTATATATAGACGGATCCCGAAAAAATGGTAAGGGAAAAATGGGTAAGCGGAAAAAAGGGTAAGCGGAAAAATAGGTAATGGAAAAAAGGGTAATTTGCGAATTGCTACTTGCGAATCATATACTGAAATTGCACCAAATTATGCCATAGAGTTAAATTAAGTTTCGAGGACATTTCATCTTTGTTATACCGATTATTTATTTCACCGTTTGTTAAAAATTTATTCTTTTAAGAGAATATAAAAAATCTTTCACAGTATCCTTTCCAGTTAAAAAGAAAATGATAATAATAAAAATAAATAAAAATAAATTAAGCTTTTATTTGTTACTTTATTCCCGTATTTACTATTTATGAGATTTTAATTATTTTTTAAAAGAAATCATATTGTTAAAATAATAATTATAATAATAATTGAAGAAAAGGAAGAAGAAGAAAAGGAAAAAACATGAAAGAAAATGTTGGAAAGAGAGCAGTGTAGAATGGAGACTATTTTTATTTGCCGGGCAGAGATAAATAGAAAAGCTTTGTTTGAGTTAAGCGATGGCAGGCGCTTGACTGGAATTCCTTTTCTTAGAAGCGTTCTCTAATTTTTATCATGCTTCGGAAAGTCATTGAGTTAACTTCCCCTCTATCATAAATCTGCATGTGTGCAAAATCCTGTTTTAAGAAATACTAGGGTTTATTCGACTTTTTAGGTTTCGTGAAAAATGGACAAGGAACAGGGGAAGGAATTCCTGTTAGTTGTATTGTGAATTGATCGGAGTGACTTGAATGTAACTTTTTACATTTTGAAATTTTAGACATGGTTGGTAATTTTTGAAAAGGGCTGTATTACTTCTGTTATTTATGTTTCTTAAGAAATGACAAGTAAATAAGCAAGCAAATAAATACTATGATTTTATATATTTTATGATTATTATTATTATTTTCTCTCTTTTCTTTCTTACTTTTTTCATTTTTTTTCATTTTCATTTTTTTCATTTTCAATCACAAGTTGAAAAATAATTTTATACAAAATTATCTTATTATGCATATTATTATAATATATCGTTCAGTTATATTTAAATGCTGACTATCTAGTTTCTGGTTAATACATGAATAGATTTTACCTAAAAGTGTAAAATTTTTAAATTTTATACTTATTCACGAAAGGAATTTTTTTTTTTTTCTTTAAGTAAGTAAAGCCTAAAATGAATGACTAGAATATGGATCTCGGGAAAAAAGGGCACTTTTCCTGTTCGCAAATCGCAAAATAATAAATATCAAGTAACAAATTTAAAAAATGACTTTCAAATTACATTTTTTTTTAAAATTTCAATTGGTTTGGTACAACATTCATTTAGTATGTAGTACCTGAGGGAAGAGGGGGAGGAGACTAGTAGCAGATTGAAAAAAAAAAATTGTTTATATAATAACTTTTACCGATAGACATACTTGTTCCAGGAGAGGGTTAATGGAAGGGGGGTGGCAGAGAAAAATAAAATGATGTTTTATATCATAATTTTACAGATTTTAATTATATATTTTATAATTATCACTTACATTTGATGAAGATCACAGTGAGTGTATTATACACCTTGGGGTCAAGGGGGAGCAGATGGAAATGAAACATATTCTTTTTTAAATTAGCCTATTATTGGTTAAAAAATTTTTTGTATAATCACGTATAATTTATGAAAAAATTACATTAAGTGTCAGACACATTTAGTGTGTGTGTATGTGGGGGGGGGGGAGGTAGTGATTCTCTATATCACCATTTTAGTGATTTTAATGATATATTCTATTACTACTAAGTAATTTTTATGTAGATTACAATGAGTGTATTATATACCTGGGGGAAGCAAAAGGGGACGATGGAAATAAAATATACTCTTTAAACTACACTATTATCGATTTAAACAAAAGCTTTGTATAATAACGTACAATTAGTGAATAAAAAATCAAAGTAAGTGTCAGACATACTTGAGGGGGGGGGGGGGTTCAAGTGTGGGGGACAGAATGAAGTAAAATATTTTTTTATACCACCATTTTACCGATTTTAATGACATATTCCATAACTATCACTTACTTTTTATGAAGATCACAATGAGTGCATTTTATATCTGGAGGGGGGGTGGGGCAAAGGCGGCGAAGATAGAAGTAAAATATTTATTCTTTAAACTACCGCATTGTCAATTAAAAGAAAACCTATGTATTTATGCAACTTTCTACTTATGAAAAATTACAGTGAGTGTACACATATCTGGATGATTTGCTAAGGAAGGGGGGGGGGGGGAAACGAAGAAAATTTTTGTTTTTACATCACCATGCTACCTACTTATATGAAACTTTGTACAACTATCACTTTTATTTTATTAAAAAATAGTGAAAGTTACCTTTAGTTGATAGGGTTGGGGGGGGGGGGGGAATAGGACAGATGGAAAATAAAATAATCTTTTTAATCAACACTTATTATAGTTTGTTTATTGTTTTATTTACATTTTGTGTAACTATCAATTACTATTAATGAAAAATTACAGTGAAGTATGGAAAAATTCAATGAATGATTTAAATCTGCAAAAAAGTTACTAAAAAATGAATTTTCTTTTAATCTGTCTCTTTTTTTCTCTCCCCCCCCCCCCTGTAGAAATAAAAAACTTACACTCTCGTTGATG
>OZ005658.1:66182209-66393776 GCA_963930645.1 Salticus scenicus | reverse complement strand
TTTAGCATCAGTTTTACAATGAGAAACTAGGAAAAATGCCCTTTTTTCCGCAATCCAAAAATTCAATACATTGTTAATATCAGACATTAATTAAAAGTTAATATCAAACATTGGTAAAAGATTATTCTAAAACAGAATTTTTTCTTTCATCTGTTCCCTCTCCCCTCGTAGAAACAAATAATTTTTGCTATCGTCCATGTTTAGCAAGTATTTTTTTTTACAAGTAACAATTAAGAAATTGCCCTTTTTTCCGGATTACGGAAAAAAGGGCACTATTCTTAATTTCTCCTTTTAAAACTGATGCTAAACATCAACGACAGTGTAATTTTTTTATTTCTACATTAGGGGAGGACAAAAGAGACAGATTAAAAGAAGAAAATTAATTTTTGAGTAACTTTTTTACAAATTTAAATTACACATTGAATTTTTGCATACCTCACTGTAATTTTTCATTAATAGTAACTGATATCTTTACAAAATGCAAATAAAACAATAAAACAAACGATAATAAATTTTTCATCTACCCCCTAACCCCCCCCCCCCCGTCACCCCCTTACCAATTATAGGTAACTTTCACTATAATTTTAATAAAATGAAAGTGATAGTCGTATAAAGTTTCATATAAATAAGTAGCATGGTAATATAAAAACAAAAATTTTCTTCACTCTGCCTCCCCCCTTAACAAATCATCCAGATATGTGTACACTCACTGAAATTTTACATAAGCAAAAAGTTGTAGACATATAGTTTTTTTAAATCGACAATGCGGTAGTTAAAAAAATAATACATTTTAATTCTACCTGCGCACCCCTTGTCCCTCTCCGGATATATAATACACTCATTGTTATATTCATGAAAAGTAAGTGATAGTTATAGAATTATTTTATTTTCCTCTGCCGTCCCCCCTTTTTAACCCCCCCTCAAGTATGTCTGACATTAACTGTGATTATTTTTACGTTATTATACAAAGTTTTTGTTTAAATCGATAATAGGGTAGTTTAAAGAAGAATATTTTTTATTTCCATCGGCCTCTCTTGCCCCCCCCCCCCCAGGCATATAATACATTCATTGTAATCTTCATAAAAATTAAGTGGTAGTTATAGAATATATCATTAAAATCGCAAAAATGGTGATATAAAGAATCATTTTATTCTCCTCCCCCCCCCCCAAAGTATGTCTGACCCTTTCTGTATTGTTTTCATAAATTATATGTGATTATACAAAAAAAAAAAAAAAAAAATCGATAATAGGGTAGTTTAAAGAAGAATATATTTCATTTCCACTGCCCCCCAAGTATGTAATACAATCGCTGTGATCTTCATACAAAGAAAGTGATAGTTATAAAATGTATCAAATGTATCATTAAAGTCAGTAAAATGGTGATATAAGAAAAAAACATTTTTTTTTCCTCTGCTCCCCCCCCCCCTTTACCCCCCCCCCCCACACACACACATGTATGTATGACACTAACCGTAATTTTTTTCACAAATTGTACTTGATTATATAAAGTTTCATTAAAATCGATAAGAGTTGATATAGAAATATTTTTTTTTCAATCTGCTGATAGTCCTCTCCCCATCTTATCAGGTACTATATACTAAATGAATGTTGTAACAAATCAATTTAAATTAAAAAAAAAAAAATAATTTGAAAGTCTGTTTTTAAATTCGTTACTTAATATTTATTATTTTGCGATTTGCGAATTGGAAAAGTGCCCTTTTTCTGGATGTCCTTTTTTTCCGAGATCCATATTCTAGTAATTCGTTTTAGGCTTTATTTACTTAAAGAAAAAAATGAATTTCCTTTTGTAAATAAGTATAAAATTTAAAATTTTCACACTTTTAGGTAACAATATCTATTCATGAATTAACCAGAAACTAGCTAGTCAGCATTTAAATATAACTGAACAATATATTTTTGTATAAAATTATTTTTAAACTTGTGATTGCTGATTAAAAAAAAAAAAAAAAAAAAAAAAAAAAGAAGAAGAAGAAGAAGAAGAAAGAAAGAAAAGAGAGAAAATAATAATAATAATCATAAAATATGTAAAATCATAGTATTTATTTGCTTGTTTATCTCCTTGCTATTTCTTAAGAGAGATAAATAACAGAAGTAATATAGCCCCATTTGAAAAATTACCAACTATGTCTAAAATTTTAAAAAGTAAAAAGTTGCATTCAAGACACTCCGAGGAATTTACAATACAACTACAGGTATTCCTTCCTCTGTTCCTTGTCCATTTTCCACGAAACCTGAAAAGTCGAAACCTAGTACTTCTTAAAACAGGATTTTGCACACATGCAGAATTATGCTAGAGGGGAAGTTAACTCAATGACTTTCCAAAGCAAGATAAAAACTAGAGAACGCTTCTAAGAAAAGGAATTCCAGTTAAACGCCGTCCATCGCTTAACTCAAACAAAACTTTTCTATTTATCTCTGCCCGAAAAATAAAAATAGTCTCCATTCTATACTGCTCTCTTTCCAACATTTTCTTTCCTTTCCTTTTCTTTTCTTCTTCTCCTTTTTTTTCCCAATTATTATTATAATTATTATTTTAACATTATGATTTCTATTAAAACATAATTAAAATCTCATAAATAGTAAATACGTGAATAAAGTAATAAATGAAAGCTTAATTTATTTATTTAATTATTATTACTTTTTTTTTATGAAAAGGATCTAGTGACATTTTTTTTTTATATTCAGCCCTCTTAAAAGAGTAGAGTTCTAACAACCACGTGACTTTCTTCTTAGCAACCGTACTTTGCTGAAGGACAGCGTTAATTTTTCCATGCCTTTGGAAGCGTAGTACTAGAATTTTTTATGCCTTTTACAAATACATTTACAACACTGTGCTACAATAAATTTTTAACACTATTCCGCAATGATAAAGTGGGTCAGTGATGTCAACTGTCCCTCAGCAAACATGCTCGTGACGTCATCTGTTAGAACTCTATAAATTTTTAACTGACGTTGAAATAAAGAATCAGTTACAAAGATGAAATGTCTTCGAAACATAATTTAACTCCATGGCATAATTTGAAAATTTCAGTATATGATTCGCAAGTAGCAATTCGCAAATTACCCATTTTTCCGCTTACCCATTACCCTTTTTTCTTATAAAATTATAGGTTTTACAAACAGAAAAATCTGAGCCTATTTTTGTCTTCTAAGTATAGATGAACGCTGTACAAAACAGAATTTAATTTAGCACAACAGGATTTATTTTAAATATATTTTCCTATTTAAAAGCATCCGTTAACTGATTTATTGTATTAAATTCTGAAAATTTCTTCAGCACAGCTTTAGTATAAGAACCCCTTGGCGGCTTTTAAACTTTCGATGCCATTTTGGTGATGAATTAAAATGACGGTCGCAATTCCATACGTAAAGGTCTTAGCAAGAGTTATTTAGTTCACTATAACTGTACAAATGCTTTGAACAGACATTTTTGTTTCTATAATAAAATCTATTTTACAATTTATATTAACAATATCATAATTAACGAGGGCGTTTTATTCGATATGCTTAGTATTTTATTAGTATGGTGTCGCTGTTTAATATTTACGTAGGTATTGTAATATTAAGATTTAGAATATTGCTTCAGCAGTGTGATTAATTTTTCTAAAGCTAAAAGTAAATCATAATCTCATTTTAAATAATAAATTTATGTAAAATTATGTATTTTAATATCCTATTCACTCGAAATTAGTAAGGAGCCTCTTTTAGATTTTTAGCCGAGCGTTTCCAAAGGAACTATTTCGGGCCTGTATTAGATATATTGAAAAACATGTCTCAAATTATAGGCATGAGAAAATGGCAATATATATATATATATATATATATATATATATATGTAGTAGTTCTTGTACTAAAATTTTGCAAATAATTAGTTTTTAGAGGCAAAATCATGCTTTTAACCTGTATTGTATTGTACATTATTGCATTTATTTTTTATGCTAGTATAATACTTCACATTACTATTCTTAAAAAAATAAATTAAAATAAAGAACAGAACCATTAAAATTAAGAACAATATATATAATTCTTTTACATTTGGTAGAGGTATGCATGGTCTTTGAGTTAAGTTTTCGAAAATGAATTTTTATATTTACTCGTTTTGAGATTCCCTGATTCCGAAAAACAAGGTTTTTTGTGGTTAGTTTGTGTGTGTGTAATCAGCGCATATCTCAGAAACAAGCAATAGCAGGAGGTCAAAACACGGTATTCTAAATCTGCATCATATAGTGATGGTGCATTAAACCTTTCATTTAGGTCAATCAAGTGGTTCATGTACAGTACAAGAACACCAAAAAGAATTTAAATACATTACGTGTATGGGGGAAATTACAGGTAAATATACTTTATGATCTATGGGCTGCCTTAAAGAAGACAGAAATGACTTTTTTTTTTTTTTTTTTTAAATGCATAAAATCAGTTTTGGATAGACTGTGGAATGGAAATCGTACATCTTTCATTTACAGGGCCACCCAATGCATTTGGATATATTGGGGGCTATGCTTGGAAATTGCTGGAAGTGTATTTAATTTCATGCTAGGTGTTTTTATATAAAACTAAGATTAAGTACACAATGGGATGTGCATACAGTTTATAGACAATATACTTAGCTACCCAAAGTTAAGCTAAACGTTCTTTTGTATGTAATAAAATTGACAGAAGTATTTTGCTATATTTTACAATGTTGACGAATATTGCTCTGGAAGTAAAATAAATTTTTCATATCCATACTATATATAAAATATTTTTTAATATTTTATTTCTAAGTTCTTTTTTTTTTTTTTTTTTTTTTTTTTTTTTAATAATCTCATATGTTGTGAGGTAAACTGAACACGAAATTCCAATTTTTACTGGTTGATCAGTATGTTTGTCTGATATCAGCATAACTGAAAAAAAAAAAAAAAAAAAAAAAAAAAAAAAAAAAAAACTGCAGGAAATTTAAATTGTGTATTTTTAAGTTTAAAATACATTGCTACTTGAAAAATTGGATCAAGATTGAGATTTTTGAAAGCAAACTAATTACAGCCTTGATTTTTTTTTTTTTTTTTTTTTTTTTTTTATGATAAATGAAGGCACAATAATTGAACGGGGGTTGAATCACACAGAATTAATTGCCAAATAAAACTATTCTTAAGCCTATTTTAAATTAATTTTTTAAAGCAGGTACAACTATTATCTCACCTTATTGATCTAATGACTTAATATGCATAATATGCTTCATGGTATTGAAACTCGGGGCAAGATAAACTTGTGTGAGTAACATACCAGAATTTTTTCCTTGTTTAACAAAAGATGCCATCAGTATGCATTTTAAAGGATCGGCGTTATATCCTCAAAACATGTAATATTATTTTTTCAATTACAATAAAGAACTCATATACAAGAAATATTTAAATTTAAAACTTCTTCAATGGGATGTGCATACAGTTTATAGACAATATACTTAGCTACCCAAAGTTAAGCTAAACGTTCTTTTGTATGTAATAAAATTGACAGAAATATTTTGCTATAAAACCAATGGGAGCTATTAAGCTAAACGTTCTTTTGTATGTAATAAAATTGACAGAAGTATTTTGCATAAAACCAATACAAGCACTACTACTTTCGAAAGGATGTAGCCTTTCTTCTTCAGATGAAAAAAAAAAAAAGTGTTACAACTATGGAGGCAAAAACAGTCTTACTTTTGTCCAGCGCGCATTTTTTGCATTTTAAGAAGAATGGCCACGTCTTTTCGAAACTCATAGTGCTTGTATTGATTTTATGGTATGTAAAAAAGTTTAAATATTCAGTTCTATTATTAATCTTGAAAAAAAAAATGTTTATGAATTTTGATACAAGAGAGAAAGTAGTCATTAGCATAAAGTACAACGATTAAAAGCAATTGAATTTTTGACTTTTAATGGAAATTATGTTACAGAATATCCAATTAATAAAATCTGTTAAGTATGCTTTTTTAATTTCTACAACTTTTTTATGAAAAGACATTTAAAAATATTCCAATAAGACAAAGTTAATATTCACGTAAAGACATATAAAACAGAGTTTACATAACAAATTAAAAAAAAAAAAAAAAAAAAAAAAGGAGGAGGGTTTTTTCTTTTTTATACACTAATTTTTTAGATCTAAAGCTAATGTATCTGATGAGTAGGACTACTAATTTTCCTGTAATAAACACGTAAAGCATCAGAAAAAATATCTAAAATGGGAGTATGTAACAATTTTCAAGAAAATTATTAGAGCCCTTTTTGAGATACCAACTTTCGCTAAATCTTGGTACATTTAATTGTTGACCGGAAAACAACAATTACATACAAAAGAATATTTAAAACAGATTTAATATTGCAAGTTTGAAAAGAATCCATGCGGTCGTTTTTAAAGGAACGCACTTGCAGTACCTAAAAATCAGCTATTTATACACGATGCCTATCAATTTTCCTGAACTAACTAATTGTATCATTCGAAAGGACATCTAATACAATGTGTATACAGTAAGTTTGAAGAAAATCGTTTGAGCCGTTTTTGAGTAAAGGACTTACGACCCCACATCATGTTCCAGATGTCCCACATCCGGTTTTCAAATTTACCTCAAAATTTAGGGTATTCATCAGTATACCAGACCTGTCTCAATTCTGAAGTTTCGTATTTCTATCTTTATTAAATTGGAAGACATAATAGTCAGAAGATCACCCCCCCCCCCCCCCACACACACACACACATACCCACTGACCAATTACCAAAAACCACATTTTTGGACTCAAGACACCTTAAAACATGTAAATCAGGTGAAATCTCGATATCGAATGTGTGGACCGAACACAATACTGTCATTTCCCTACGGTAGTCGGGTAACGGAATAAAAATTTTTATAATAATAAATACATCATTATGCTTAAAAAAAAAAAATAAATAAATAAGGATTTAGAATAAATAACTTTAGTTTATACATAATACAGTTACCTCCGGTTATTAATATCACATTCGTTCTGAGGCAAAGTGATTTTATTAAGCGGCTGATTTTTATATGTTTTATATTGCCTTTTAATAATTATAATTAAAAAAAAACACCACTTCAAATGAAATTTGTAACTTATTACTGCGTTTTGAAAATTACGTTCCTTGATAAGTGATGGGGCGTGTTTAATTTGTAACTGTACTGTAAGTGTAAAATCTTCGACAATGAGCGATAACGGAGGGATTGTTAGGCTTTAATTTCTTTTCTTATTTCAAAAAAAAAAAAAAAAAAAAAAAAATTAGTGTGTATAAATGATATTTTTGGCTGCTGAGGAGATATTTTTCAGTTAATTAACCAGCTATTCTGATTTTATCAAGCGGCGGCTTTAAAAGTAATTTGCATTGATTTGATTCCGCTCTTGGCAATATGATCTGATTAAGCGGCTGATTTTAGTAACCTGTGAATTTATTAAGCGGCGGATACTCTATATATAAATAAATAAACCTTTCCAACATATTGTCGTCCCTTAAAAATAAGGTATTAACAAAAAAAAAAAAAAGATTACTCTATTTCTGTTTTCAAATTAAAAGTGCATAAGAAAAGCCTAATTTACAGAATTGTAACGCACACACACAGTCCCATTACTCTAGGCAGCGGCATCTATAGACAAGGAAGACTTAGATTATTCTTGATATGTACAGTTTAGTATTGGTAAAAAATGATTTTATCAATAATACTTTTATGTCTGGAAGAGGAAAATAATTAAAAATTTTGCTTTGTTTTTTTCTCTTAAAAAAATAAAATAAAAAACAGTTAATTTCGATGCTTAAGTGTTTGCCCATGAGGGAGCTGTTCTTGTATACAAGTAAGTCACATAGCTATTATCTATCACTATGAATTGATACAAATACATGTGTCGGCCACAATTTTGAAACACTAGTTTTCAATAATACTCTTCAACTAAAAAATAAGATATCAGATCAATATTCAGAAGTAGTGATTAGCAAACTACAGCATACTTACAAAAGAAGCTTATAAATGAATATTTACATCCAAACAAATTATATACCCTTAAAAATAAGATACATATTTTTATTTTTCTAAGAGGTTGTTTCTGTTTTCATGTTAAAAGTTTACAAGCAGCTGCCCTCCTCTTTCCTCACTCTAACTAGCAATGTTAAAAAATAAGGAAGAGAGAGAGATTCTTATTCTAGATATATGCAGTTTAGTATTGACAGATGATTTTATCAGTAAAATTTTCCTGTTTGAAAAAGAAACAGTAATAAAATATTAGCACTTATATTTTTTCAAAAAGCAGTGAATTTGGATGCCCAGGACCTTTCGAAGATCTGTTCTTGTATCCAAATAAGTCACAAAACTATTGTTTGTGATAGTGAATTACAAATACAGAAGTCTGCCAATGGATTGTGAAATAGCTGTCATTTGAAAAATAATATTTGTTTACATTTTCTTAAAATTAAACTTTCTTGTAAAAGCCGTATTTTATTATACATTTTTTTCTGCAATAAAACTACTTATCTTGGCAATTTAAAATGAAGCTAACCTGCCAAATCTGGTAATCGTTTACAATAAACATTTTCACTAGTCGTAATACTTTCCGATGATTGTTTTTTTTCTGCTGTCCGACCGCTAAAAGCAATTGGCGTTGCTGTAAGAGGACATTATTTTTGTTATATTGAGCCGCTTTGTATTTAACGCGCTTTGGTTGCTCTGTATCTAAAGAAATTATGTTACTAAACACTTTTTCTGAATCCTTTCTATGTTCTAAATGAAATATAAACTGATTTTTTAAGCATTAGCTTTTAACTTGCGGTCAACTCGATTGGATGAGCAACGTGGCCGCCTAAAGACAAATTACCAGTTTAAATAGTAAAAAAAAAATATATAAGGACACGTTTACAAACAAAGGCTCCGTCAATCAATCTTTGCCACTCAATAGGGGCAAAAGAACAAACCGAATTAATGCAAGTGCCAATTATTTTCCCTAAGTTGAATCACAAATAAACATCTTTGACCGTACCTGAGGTCAAATGTGCGTTCCTTATATCTTTCTAAAAACCAGCTCACTAATATTTAGTTAACATTCAATCATCTCGACGTAACGCGTATTAAGATATTTCTGAAATTTTCACTCAAAAATCAATATTTTTTTGTGGTAACGGTAACAGCCTTTTTCTTGCCATTTTTGAAATACTTCCTAAAATTTTAATTTTTTGAACAATTGCATCCTGTTTTTAGTACTTGGCTCAATCCTAAATTGTTCGTGGAACACAACGTAATAAAATCGGTTCGAAAATTTAGGTACTATTAAAACAATAAAATTGCTGACTGCAGAAAGAAAAATGCGGCCCTATATTTTGTCCCCTAGAATTTTTTGTCAAGGGTGTTACATGACTTTTTAGAAAGCATTAATTTTGTTCTTGATAACCCCATGGCTTTTCGTTTTCTTCACCTATATGAATGCGAAGATAATTTTTTAAACTTTTCATTTGAGGGCGTTAGAACATATTTCACACACGTATATACGGCGCCCATTGCTTATTGCCGTTGCCGATGTTTTGATTACGTGGTATGATGGTGTTTTGATTTGGTTTGTGAGTCGGAACTGCGAATAGTTTCACAACGTCGTGAATCGAATCAAAATGTCATGAAACGATACTTTTCATTATTATGAAATATTTTTTTTATGTTTCACTATGTTTTCTGCTGTTTGCTCGCTTCGCGAGCATTGAAACAACAAAAAAAAAAAAACATCACTGGACGTCCCTAATTCGTGGAGCATGAATCAGTAAAAGCATGAAAATTCATGGAGCAGCGGTCACTATGTTTTCTGCGGTTTGCTCGCTTCGCGAGCATTAAAACCGAAAAAACATCACTGGACGCACCTAATTCGTGGAGCATGAATCAGTAAAAGTATGAAAATTCATGGAGCAGCGGTCACTGTTTTCTGCTGTTTGCTCGCTTCGCGAGCATTAAAACAAAAAAAAAACATCACTGGACTCCCCCAATTCGTGGAGCATGAATCAGTAAAAGCATGAAAATTCATGCAGCCTCGGTCGCTATGTTTTCTGCTGTTTGCTCGCTTCACGAGCATTAAACCCAAAAAAAAAACATCACTGGATACCCATAATTAGCGATGCATGAATCAGTAAATGTTACGTTTCGATACAACTGAAAAAAGTATCGATACTTTGATTCGGGTCTCGAATCACCATCATATCACGCAATCAAAACATCGGCAACGGCAATAAGCAATGGCTGCCATGTTATATCTATCGCAAACAATCCAGAACGACATCGTTATCGTTCAAATCGGCGCCAAAGAAAAATCGCCAAATTCAGCTGAGGGGAAATACTATAGTTGTACCATAGTTTCAAAGCGATAAGAATGTGAAGATGATTCTTTTAGATGACTTAATAGAGAAAATGTTTTAGAAAATTTTTCACACACTATAACTTTTCTTCTCTATGAATTCTATGATGCCTCCTTAGACAACTTATTCGAGAAAATCCTTCAGAACCGTCTTAACAGACATACGGTTTTTCTCCGGTATGAACGCGAAGATGTCTCATTAAATGGATCTTCTGAGAAAATTCAGTGGAACATTCTGCACAGACGTACGGATTTTCTCCTGTATGAACACGAAGATGACGCTTTAGATCACTCATTCGGGAAAATCCTTTGGAACATTCTTTACAGACGTACGGTCTTTCTCCGGTATGACAACGAAGATGACTCTTTAAACAACTCATTTGAGAAAATTCTTTAGAACATTCTTCACAAACATACGGTTTTTCTCCTGTATGAATACGAAGATGACGCTTTAGGCCACTCATTAGAGAAAATCCTTTGGAACATTCTTCACAGACATATGGCTTTTCTCCGGTATGAACTCGAAGATGTTGTTTTAAATTGCCCCTGTCGGAAAATCCTTTAGAACATTCTTCACAAACGTACGGCGTTTCTCCTGTATGAACGCGAAGATGAGTCTTTAGATGACCTATTTGAGAAAATCCTTTAGAACATTCTTCACAAACGTGCGGCTTCTCTCCGGTATGAACGCGCAGATGACGATTTAGATGACACCTTTGGGAAAATCCTTTAGAACATTGTTCACAAACATACGGTTTTTCTCCTGTATGACCGCGAAGATGAGTCTTTAGACAACTCATTTGAGAAATTCTTTAGATCATTGTTCACAGACATACGGCTTTTCTCTGGTATGAACTCGAAGATGTTGTTTTAAACTGCCCCTGTCGGAAAATCCTTTAGAACATTCTTCACAAACGTACGGTGTTCCTCCTGTATGAACGCGAAGATGAGTCTTTAGATGACCTATTTGAGAAAATCCTTTAGAACATTCTTCACAAACGTACGGCTTTTCTCCGGTATGAATGCGAAGATGTGCCTTTAGATGACTCATTAGAGAAAATGCTTTGGAACATTCTTCACAGACATACGGCTTTTCTCCGGTATGAATGCGAACATGTGTCTTTAGATTACTCATTCGAGAAAATCCTTTAGAACATTGTTCACAGATGTACGGCTTTTCTCCTGTATGAAGGGAAAGATGACTCTTTAGATCACTCATTAGAGAAAATGCTTTGGAACATTCTTCAGACATACGGCTTTTCTACTGTATCAACGCCAAGATGTGCCGTTACATGGTTCTTTTCAGAAAATGCTTTAGAACATACCTCGGACACATATGGTTTTTCTCCTGCATGACTGCTAAAATGTCTTTTTTAATTTATTCTTTACAGAAAATCTTTTTGAACATTCTTTACAGATTTTTTCTCCTGTATGAATGTGCTGGCTCTAGGCGGTAGGCATATTAGGCAACTGCCTACGGCGGCAAAATTTAGGGGTGGCAAAACCAGCTGAACTACAGAAAATAAATAAAGAAAATACTCCGATTATTGCATGTAGAAAATAAATAAATAGAAAAAAAAGAAGTGAATAAATAAACAAGTTAATAAATACAACAAGAATTTACAGGCTTCTTTGCCCATTCCTATAATTTGAAATGCAGACAAGGATAGACGAACTTGTAAGTTCTGTACAGCATGTACAGTTATTATTTATGCAGCCACGACGCGTAGGAAGAAATGCACACTCGCTGATTTAACAAGCTCTTTTTGCTCTCTAATTAAAGAAAGTCAAGAGTTTGCCAACTGTAGGGACTTTTAGTAGTATTCTTCAGCATGTAGAAACTATTTGGAGGTACCCTTTCTCCCCAGGACATTATCAGTATATCCTAAGTATGAAAGAACATCCTAAGACATCCTCAGCCATAAGATAGGGACATTTTGAGTTGTCCGTAAAAACACGACAAAATTTGAGTTTAAATTGGCAACAGTGATGTTAGATTTAAAACAATGCTTTATTTATGCAATAACGTCCATCAAATTCATTGGAGGAGGGGGGGGGGGTAAATTTTTGATTAAGGTATGCTTCCATTGGCCAATCAGAATTTCAATGCAAATTCCATGAACGTTTTTTAGGTTTCTTCCTGTTGAAAGATCTACTGGTAAGGAACTGCCTAAAGGGTTATTGAAAAAAAAAAGGTTAAAATTATAAAATATGAGAGGTCTAAGTTATGGAAATTGTTCAGATACGAGAGGCGACAAATTCGGAGTACAATCAAAAATTAAAACTTTAAATTCCAGAGCATTTTACGTACATTGCAGCAGCCATTTATTAAACTTAGTAGTTAATGAATGACTACGAAGTTGAAAAAGTTGTATAGATTCCCTTATTCCCTATATATTTTTATTTCTTAAAATAGAAAATATTCATGATGCTTTATTAAGCATTTATAAAAATGTAGAGATAGATAATATGATTAAAAATGAGGCAGTTGTTTATTAATTACAGTCGGCAGCAAAATTATTGAAGCACTAGCAATAATTCCTACTTAAAAGATGCGCATATAATACTGTTTTATTAAGTAAATATTTGTCGAGTGATGATCTTATACTTTTTATAAAAAAGTAATTTGATGATAAAAAGAAGCGATCAAACTACTATATATATAATATATGAAAAATGTGGACGTGTGCTTCAATAATTTTTCTGCCGACTGTATAATAAAACAATTAAAGTTTTTTTTATGTTTGGTCATCATTTGATACGAAATTTTGAATCATATTAATACGATTAAATAAGCTACGAGAAACAAAAGTTTTTGATTTATACCAAGCCACTGACTTATTAAATAGCTCATTATTGTTATTATTATTATTATTTATTCATTTATTATTATTGTTATTATTATTATTTAAGGATTAAGATCAGTTGAATCCTTTGAAAACTGTATCTTAGAAGCTGAAAAATTAGCTAATGTAATAGACGTAGAAAAAAAAAACTTTGAATTGACTACATCACGCCATCATATTCAATCTTAAAAATGAAATTTTTCTTATGAAAGTGTAAACGAATCTACAGAAAATTCAAAAGAGAAATATAAAATAGATTTTTTTTTTCTTTTCAGCGATCAGGCGATCAGTGCACTGAAGCTGAGATTAAATTTATTGAATAATCATAATCATTCTTTTGAATTTTTATGCACTGTCCACAAACATAAACACACGTGCAAAAATGAATTACAACCACACTGTAAAGATCTGGGAAACGACTTAACAGATGGTGATTCCTCTGATCTTAACATTTTAAAATTGGCTGGTAAAATATACTTTATTTTCTTCACTTTTGAAATAAAAAAATGTTCAGTTGACGTCCTGAAATTCATTACCTTCCTTAACATTGGGCCGAATGGCTTTAAAAATTTTTTAACCTTCCTCATAACTTTTGCTAACGGAGAAAGATATTTTTCTAATCTAAAAATGATTTAAAAAAAAAAAAAAATACTTTAAAACCATGTCTAGTCAAAATCGACTCAATGGGTTAGCAATGTTGGCCATTGAACATGAATTGAGTAACAAATTAGATATACCATATACAAAAAGTTATTTGAAATTTGCAGAAAAAAGGTTCGAAAGAGATTATTTTATTCAGGTTTAAATTTTGTATACTGTACTATCATTCTTTATTCTTTGCTGTTTAGAAAATATTGTCTGTACTAGTATTATTTCCAAAGATTTCGTGTTTTTAACTTAAAAAAAAAAGAAAAAAAAAAGGAAAAGAAAAAAGAAATAGTAATAAATATTATATGAGTACTATTTACTTAGCTCAATTCTATTAGACTGTTTTTACGATTTTTTTTTTTTTTTTTAAATATATATATAAATATACTTTTTTTTAATTTGAAAGTTTTTAAAGCTTGGGGGGGAGGGGGCGGCACTTTTAAGGTTTGCCTACGGCGGCAAAAACGTTAGAGCCGGCCCTGATGTCTTATGAGGTTACATTTAATCGAAAATCTTTTAAAGCATTCTTTAGACATATATGGCTTTTCTTTCGCATTTATAGGTAGATGCATATTCATATTTTCAATGATTAAATTATTTACGAAAGTTGTCACAAATAATTTGTGTTGAAATAAAATGAATGTGTAGGCTAAGTGTGCAGAATCCTCTCACGATAAACTAATAACAGAAGTAAACTAATAACAGAAGGTTTTAATTTTTTCCTTAATTTAATTTTTTTCCTTTTCTGCACAATAATCAATAACAACTTTAATAAACAGAAAAAAAAAAATATTAACATTAACCCTGTAACCAATCTCCACTGACTCTATACAAAGACGATCTCGATGAAAGATGGTAGCGACATTGAAACGACCTCATTCTTTATGTGTTTTGGCATTTATGAGAATAATTTGTACTTTAAAATCGTACAATGATTAAATAAATATCCATATTTGCAAGAGAAAGTCATTTCGATAACAAAGGAGTAGTTGGGGAAATTGCACTCGGGAGGAAAATTCTTTTTTTTATATTCTTTTAATTATAATCGATAAATTCAATCTTATGAATCGAATCAGAATTGTAAAATTTGTTCAAATTAATTATCCGCGATTGTAATGAAATGCTCGAAATCAGGTGGCCTAAGGTGAAATTAACATGCATAGCTTTCGGCTTTCATGGAAACGCCATTGCTTGCCGATGTTTAGTTTCACATATATTTATTGAATAAAAACGAATAAATCCGGTAAAAAAAATAACACTTACGGTTGTGTGCCACAGTGTAACTCCAAAAATCAACTAATCCAGAATTAAGCTTCCATTTATTTCCAAATGACAAATTTAAAATTTCAGTTGTTTCGGCTAATGGAAGTATAAAATTAATCAGATGATTTGAAACTAATATTTGTTCAGCTTCAGATAAAAATCTACTTCCGATCGAACTTTGAATAAACTGAAATATGTAATGGCAGAGAAATTATAGCACGAATATTAAATAGTATCACAAATAGAACAAAAAAAAAAAAAAAAAAAAAATCACGTGGCTATTATATTTACTAACAACAAAAGCTGAAAAAGCGCCATCTATCGATCATTACAAACGCGGATTAATGAATGTTTTAAAATCGCTGAAAACCAAAACAAAACCACGTGATCTGAAACGCTGCTTGACTAGCTTGTGGCGTCACAGATCACGAAATTCGATTATTTACATTTTGCGTGTATGCTTTTACTAGAGCCCCTAAATAAAATAATAGGCCGGCGCATCACCGCCATTTTTTTGCCCCCGAAGAGGTCAGCATTCCCGCTTGGCGTCCTTATCGTTTCCCTAATGATTTCAAGAAATCTTAATCGGAACAGGACAATTCCGCCGAGATTTTAATCCCCTATTCCCCGCATAGGACAATTCCGCCGAGAATTTTAACCCCATTTTCCCGCATAGGACAACTCCGCCGCGCCATTTTTCCGAGACGAGAAGAGCGGGGTCTGTTGCAGTATTTCCATTTTTGGCGACGCATCAAACTTTGGCGGAACATCGAAAATTATAAGAGACCTTCCCTCTCGCTTTGGAAAGTTAAGTATAAAAGTAAAGTAGATTTTAACCAAAATATGAATTAAAAATTGTACTCATAAACATTCATTTAATTTTATTTTTCATTATTATTATACGTTCTTTTATTTAATAATTATTTAATCGTAATAATAAATTTATTTTTAATTATCGTATAGCTCAATTAGCTTAAGAAAAAATTTTCATCTTAGTCAAATTGTTCCAATTGCATTTACAAAATTATTAAATAATAATTAACAATTTAAGTTTCCTTTACTTAACGTAATATTAAAATATATATTACTTAACTTATATATTAACTTACGTTAAATTTTCTTTACTTATTTTCTTTAATTTTTTATTCATCAGTGATAAACAACAGTAATAATTCTTTGCGATGAAAATCATCTCCATCTGCATATATCGTGGCAAATAGTTTTAAGAAATAATAATTTTAAAAAATAATTTGCAATACGTGAAATTGTATAGAAAAAGTATAGAAGAAAGTTTCATGGTGGTTACAACATACTAGTTGATATTGGAGGAACATTCAGAAGATAGTTTTTAGTAACATAGCTGATTTTGTTGGGAGACTAAAAAAATAAAATAAAAAAAAAATCTATCTGGGATTAAAATATATATATATATATATATATGAAAAATATTTTCCCAGAAAAAGAGCCCACGAATTAATGTAAAAAGATTTTTATAATGGTATTCTGGATCGAATGAAAATAAAAATTATGGAACAGAAATGTCCGAAAATAACTCTTTCAAATGGACGACTTTTAGTAATATAAATGATAAATTGATTATTATAAAATGTTGCTCAAATTTAATATTTGGTAATACCTGTAACTAGAATCGATGTTAATTAACCTTAGAGATATGTTGCTCAACAGGTGTCTCTGTGATGTAGCAGTTTCCTCCATTCTAAGGAAGGTTATATATCAGCTTCTACAGTGTAAAAGTGCACCAAAACTGTTTATGTGAGATGCATAATCATGTAAAATTCTGCTGATTTAATTTAATTGCATATCAGTCGACAAGTGCCGCTGCTACACTGAAATTTTATCCTATTTACATGAACACTATATCCCAGATTCTATGTTGTAATAAAGGCACTCCAAACTTGGTTTAAGATGTGCAAATTCTAAAAAAATATGCTGATTGAGATTTACAGACACACTGTACAAAAGAAGTGGCGCTGCTATTAAATTTTTTTTAGTACGAACAATTTATACATGAAATTTGATGCAGTTTTTACCAAGAGATGCTGAGGCATACCCATTTGGAAAATCGTAGAAAGTAATAGTAGTACCACTTATCGGTCGATATACACCCGAATAAAATCAGCACAATCTTTCAGGATACATATTTTATATCAGCACAATCTTTCATGATACATATTTCATATAGCAAGTTTGTTGCCGGTATATAACCTAAAAGCTGAGATGGTCTTTCCGTAAATGGAGTTAAATTGCAGCATAGCTGTGTTATATTTCTTCCAATATGCACTCAAAATGAATAGCATATAAGTAATAAATACACGTTTTAAAAATAAGTCATCAAGTTTCAGTTAATTGGAATGCATTACGTTATATATATACATATATATATTAAATATATTTTCAAATTATAATTGTCACAAATCATAATAGTAATAATAATTACATCATAAACAAATTATAAAAAATAATTAGAATTTCCATAAATCAAATCTTTATTTATTATTATTATTATTATTATTTGTTTCTATGTTTAATAGTATTAAATTACGACTTTTCATTCGTTCAGTCAATAAGCATTTTTAACACTAAAGGTTGTTGCCTTTTAAAATGAAAAATCTGTAGTTGAGAAATACAGGGAAGCTAAATCCATACAAATTACTGTGTCTATGGGTTTTACTGAATTTTAAGAAATCGACAAATTAAACAACTTTCTTCTATAAATATTTTTAGTACAAAAGATTACGTGTATAAGTTGAAAAAGTGCATAAAAATAAATATATTTTTGAATGCCATTTTGACATTCTAATAAGAGATTTTCTTTTACGTTAAATTCTCATTAACCATAACTTTCTAAGAATACCACTTTCAAACCTCTACCCCTATAATTAATATGTTAAAAATGTACGACAAATTTCATGTTTGTATATTAATATATTGATATTACCATTCTTTTGTGTATTTATTTTTAACAAAATTTGAATGCCTGAAGTTTTAGCATGAAAAATGTCGCCAACTTTTACTTCGCCAAAGGTAATGTCTTCCCCCCCCCCTCATTCGGCGGAATTGTCCTATCCAGAGAAAACGGCGGAAAGGAATGCGGCGGAGTTGTCCCATTGGGGGAAACAGCTGATAAAATTTTCGGCGGAGTTGTCCTATGCTTCGGCGGAATCACGTCGTGCCCATCTTAATCTGAAGCTAATCCGGTCAAGATAAGAGCAATAAGCAACAATAATATTCCTAAAAACACATTTTTTTCACAGTACATTCTCAGGATGTCATTTTATTCTAAGGATATCCTATGGATGTACGATATGTTGTTAGGGCGGTTTCTGTTTCTTTACAAAATGTCGCCAAAACTCAAATACCCAGTAATAGAAGGTCTGTATTCAATTTTTGAATGATTATAGCAGTTTATCGCTAAACAAACTTCATATCATAGTTTACTTAGCTAAAATTATAAAATATAACAAAATAAGTTACTCTAAAGTAACGTAAGACGATAAAAAAAATGTTTGTGGTTCGTATATCAGAGAAACGCGCTGGGTACATGTAGCAACCCTAAGACAACAAAATGCCTGATACGCCAGCTCGTATACACAGTCGGCTGCAAAATTATTCGAGCACTAGCAATAATCCTTGCCAAAAATGTACACTTAATACAGCTTTGTTAAATAAATCCTTGTCGAGTCATGTTCTTAATCAATCTAAGAACATGATTCGACAAGGATTTACTTAGCAAAACAGTCTTAAGTGTACTTTTTAAATATAGGAATTACTGGCTAGTGCTCGAATAATTTTGTAGCCGACTGTATAGGAGCCTTAGCTTTTACTTATTGCGTTTCCTACTTGCTGTCTACTTTAATCCATATTTTATATTTTATATTATTTTTAAAGATTTTACTTTTTGTAAATGATAAACCATACTTTACTATTACTTAACTAGATTACATCATTTTTTTTTTCTATTTTTTATTGTGTTTTTATTTAAATAATATTAATGTTAGCCGGATTCGTCCTTCGAGCGTAGGAGAGCGGGTTCGATTCCCGTGCTGGCCCTGGTTGTTTTTCCAGTTCTTCGTACTGTAATACTGTCATATGCTATCTGTCTTTATCTGTCGAAGATTTACAAGCGGGATTCGAGAGTCAAGCATACAAATCTGATGTATATGTTCTCAATAAATGCCAAAAAAATGCCAAGCCGGATTCGTGAAAGGGCAATCTGATAACTTGCCGAAAATCGATGCTCTTGCAATGTTCGCATTTCTTGGAAGAAACTCTGATTTCACTGGCGCAGATATAAGAGGAGTTAAAGCTAAAAGGTATATATTATTCTTATTTATTTATATTTCGAAAAATATAAATGTCTTCATTACAGAATTTTAGTATTGCACTAGTGGAACAATAATATTTTCTAGATTTCTCTACTTTTTAGAAGCATATATATGGTGACGAATGTAGTGACCGGAATCCTGCTTCCCCCCTAACCTTGCTTTCCCGCAACTGCTGAATCCAAAGCTAGATGCTAATCGACGAAGTATCAGAATATTAGAGGAAATGCGTGCGTATGACGAGAGTGACGCCACTTCCGGAACACGCCGCTGCTAACGGCTAGAGCCCCTATAAAGATAGGCCGGCGCAACGTCCTCCATATTTGTGTACACTGCACGGCTTTAGGTTTACTATGTATAAGAGCGATCCTGACTTTGGGGATATTCGCTATTTTTGGCGAAATCGCTAAGAGGTTGTACATAATTTAAAACTACAACTAAAAAAAAAAAATGTTTACCGCAAGATACAGTCTTCAAAGGATTTTTTGCCTTGTTTATTTATTTACCTAAGATACAGAACAATTTTAATTTTATTAATGTATCAAAAAAAAGAAAAGAAATACATAACATTTTGATATGCTTTCTTTAAAACCTTTATTGAGTTAAAATTCTTTAAAGGGGAAAAATTAATAGATAATTTCAATCCATTAATTTATCTAGAAACTGGCTTAAAAAAAAAAAAAAAATCAAATAGTCTTATTAATTGCTTTGTGTTACAATTTCTAATAGAATTGTGGGCGATATAATTATTGTTTGTAAATATTGTGTAAGAATTGTGAAAATTTTAATACATGTACCATGTATGCACTGAAAATATTAAGTGAATTAAAATTTCTCAAAAATAAATCAGATTTAAAAACAAAGAAAAATCCTGCTGTTTGCGTAGACCATAAACATTTTCTAACTGCACTGACTCGTTATATCTTTTAACATATAAATACATTTTACTTTGTATAATGAGACCTTAATATATTTGTAGTACTAAAACCTAAATTAGAAAAATCCAAATTCATGAAATTCATATTTTAATTTATCTGAAAATATATATTAAAAATGAAAACTTTCGAAAAAATCTTTATGAATTTATTTTCAAGTAAAAACTGTACTGTAGATTGCATTTTTGAACAAGGCTACAAAAATATATTTTATTTTTATTATGGGAAAAAAAAAATCTCGCAAGCATTTTTATAGATTTATTTCTATCGAAAAAATTATGAAAAATATGTAACCTTATATATAGTCCAAAACTTACTTAGCCATCATATAGCATGAATAATAATAATAGTAATAATAAATAGAAAAAAGAAAAAGAAAGATTGTATTCTTAAAAACACTTTATCGAGTTAAAATTCGTTTAAAAGGAACAATTAATAGATAATTTAAATAGATTTATTTATCTAGAAACTGGCTTTTAAAAAATCAAACTATCTTATTAATTGCTTTGTGTTAGAATTTTTAATAAAATGGTGGACGTTATATATATTATTTGTAAATTATTGCCTAAGAATTGCGAACATTTAAATGCTTGCACGCAATGAAATACAAAAATATTCAATTGCAAAAGTAAATTAAAATTTTTCAAAAACAAATCAGATTTAAAAAGAAAGAAAAATCATGCTCATTGTGGAGACTTATAAACTTTTTCCAACTGCATTAACCCGTTATATCGTTTAACATATAAATATATTTTACTTTGTAATGAGACCTTAATATATATATATATATATATATATATATATATATATATATATATATATATATAGTGCTAAAACATAATTTAAGCAAATCCAAATTTATGAAATTCATATATTTTAATTTATTAGAAAATATATATTAAAAAAGAAAACTTTCGAAAATATTTTTATTTTCAAGGAAAAACTGTACAGTAGATTGCATTTTTGGAGTTCTTTATTTTGTTCAAAAAGTAACAAGGCTATAAATATATATTTCATTTTTATTACGGAAAAAAGAAAAAAAGTCTCACAAGCACTTTTATTGATTTATTTCTATTGAAAAATTTATGAAATATATGTAGTCTTGTATATAGTCCAAAACTTAACAATCATTTATCACGAAAAAAAAAAAAAAAATGAATGAAAGAAAATTTCCAGAGCACTAAAATGTCACATTGAACAATTTCCATTTATATTGCGTTAAGTAAATCACCAAATTTAAATAAAACCTGTAAACCAATAAATCTCGTTAATAATATTTTATTTCATAAGGAAAGAAAATTTTTTTATGTTTATGAATAATTTATATTATTTTTGTTCTATTGTATGCTGTACAAACATATTAAAATATGCTTTAAACAAATACTTCTCACATACCATAATGTGTCGGAAATATTTAGCAGATCCCTGTACATAATTAGTGGTAATTTGCCTAGTTTATATTTTTATATTATAGCTTTAAGTACTTGTCGTACGTGAACAACAGATTATTCTCTTTAAGCTGGCAGATTCGAGGTGCTGGGTTCGAACCCAAGTGGCGCTCGTTGGCCTACCGTTTTGGAGTTTTCTTCGAATTTACGTAAATACAGGATAGACTTCCTTAGAAGCTCCCCCTTATGTGAAGTCAATCGGTCGAAAATCGAAAATTTAAAAACAATGGATTTTCCTTCTTAAATGAAATACTTCCTTAATAGTAATATACAAAATACTTTTTTGCTCCTGTGAAAATTGGAAATGAAGATGAAAAGTGCTATTTCTTTTTATTCGGAAACTATTCCTGATTATCCGCGGATGCGAGAAAAGCGCAGGATCAAGAAAAAGTTATTTTTCAAGAAGGTTGTTGTAGGGTTTTTAAGACTGATTCACTATGCTAGGGTCCTTGGCCTATAAGTGGAACGCCTTCCGTGATGGTCTTTCTAAGGGCTACTAGTTCGTATTCCCTTGAGTTTCGAAGAAAACCACGTAAAATTCCGAACGGCTAGGTCGATGAGCGGGCCCTGCGATCGAACCTGGCACTTCCCGTCTACCAGCTTTGAGCTCAGAGCCGCTGGTGGGCTTTCTCAGGAAAAAACAAATAACTGATTCCCCTCCCCAAAAATAAATAATAAGTAAATAAAATAGAGAACTATGTTTCATTTTTTGTACAGCGCAGTGAAATACTGTTTAATTAAGTAAGAAAACACCACAGAAATGGCGCTTTAAAGTAATAAGCACTTGTATGTAATTAGTGCGTTGCTGAACTGACTGCAGCACTTGTGCCTACTTTATTAGCCTGACGAAGATTTGTGTGTTCTTTCGACCAGAAACAATTATTGTGAGTTTAATGCATTTTATGGTGTTTATTCAAAGTTTTATTATTATTACTATTCAGTTTAGTGCATAAATTAGCTTACAGATTGTACTTTGTCTTGTCATAAGCAATTTTTTTTATTTATTATTTTTACGTCCAATAGTACAATAATAAAAAAAATAATTATTGTACTGTTAATATTTTCATTGTTTGCATCATGTTTTGTATACTGTACAATCAAGCTTTCGAGAAAGAATATTATATATATATATATATATTAATTTTGTCTCTGTTTTTCCAGATTTTTTGCAGTTTATCCGCGATTTCTATAATCCATGGAATTCGCGCCACTCAATTCTGCAGATAATCTAGAGTTTACTATATTTAAATCTGTAAAAAACTAAGAGCGTGTTCAGTAGAGCGCCCGAGATGGATCAATGCGACCGGGCGATGACGTCACTGATCCTGGACCAGTCTTGGATCGGGCCAGGTATCTACTGAACGCTTTGGAACAATTTTGACGTGATAGGAGCAGCGCCATCTATCTAATTTGACCTGTATTAGCAAGTTAATTATTGTATTTCTGTTGTTTATTTTGCCTGGACTTTTAATACGTAATTCCATAAAATGCTAAACTATATTACGTTTCTTCTTTAAAAAAAAAAAAAAAAAAAAAAGATCTTTTATGTAATAACAGTTTTACTTCTTTCTTATTAATGTAGAATTCTGTACTCTGCTAACAAAAAATAAGAAGCTATTAATTGATTGTACTGACAAATTACTAATATACATTACTTTGGTTATGATTTTTCTAAATTCACGTATAAATTTTAATCATGAAAATGTTAAGAATGTTACGTTACATTTATTTTTAAAGGAGCAGAGTAGATTTATCTTAAATGAGCACTTAAAACACCTTTCTTTCTCTTCGAATTTTATTATGAACAGAAATGTACAACAAAAACGTTTTTGAAAAAAAAAAAAATAAATAAATAAATAAATTATATAAAATATGAAATATGCTGTTCAGTTAATATAATGGATTTATATAAAAAATAATCTTATTTTCTTCTTCGATTTATGAATCAATATAAAGAGCTTTTTCTCTTATTACCGACTGAATATTAAAATAAACTAGCAATGTAAACAACACTGCATAATTTTATAGCTACTTTTTTTACAGTCTGTTTTGTTTATTAAATTTAATAATTGACATCTTACACTTATTTTTACCTAAATTAAAAATATGTGGAATGATTTTAATTTATTTACTTATAGTTAACTTATTGATTTAAAGGTAAAAAATACAATCGTTTACAAACTTTTCTATTTGTAAACAAAAAACAATCGCATGAATGAAAAGCTTTGTGTGAAAAAAAAAAGAAATATAATTTTTCCCAGCTTATTTTTATATATTAAATTAACAAAATATGATAGCGTCCGAATTAAAAATATATATATTTTTTTGTTTCAATTAAAATTGTGTAAATTTTTGTTTTAATTTTATGTTTGAATGTTACGTTCATCAATAAAAAAAATTACGTATCGAAAATCGTTATTACGTAAAAAATCCTTTTTACACAATAAATAAATAAACATAATATAGTTTAGCATTTTATGGAATTACTTACCTTATTTTCTACAGCACAAACAATGCATATAAAAAGGTACATCTGTATTAATTCCTCAGCTAATCAAACAAATAAACAATCATTATCAAAAACAGATGTTCTTTGTTCAGGTTTTCACTGCGTAATGTCAATCAGAGCCTGATTTTCAACCTATTGCGCATTTGATCCATCACGTGACCCAATGGATCAAGAAATTTTTCTGGGCTTACTGATCCACGACCGGTCGAGACCGGTCCATCCCACTGAACGATGTGACTCTGGATCGGTCGACACCACTGAACGCTTTGGCTCGGAATCTTTCGACCGGTCTTGGATCGGGCGCTCTACTGAACACGCCCTAAGTCAAGTTCTTTGAAATATATTTATCAAGCAAAAAAAAAAAAAAGTCTTACAAAAGCCAACGCTCAAAAATAAATTTATTACCTAATAATTATGTGCTGAAAAAGCAAAGAAATTGTTATAAGTGTTTTGATATTTCAAAACTGAGCTGAATAAGTACTAGCTTTTATTATTTTTGCGGTACTTTTATAAAAGGTTTAAAGGAAAAAAAAAAGCATCCATTGCTATTGTGAAGGTTAAAGCCGAATGGCTACACAAGGACTTATGTCCATAAGTGAAATGCCCGTTGTGAGGGGATGTTTGTAAGTAGGCCTAGCCTTTATTTACATAAGTTTTGGAGAATAACACGGTAAACTCCAAATGACTAGATTTAACAGCATGACCTAGAATTGAACCCGTCACTAAATGTCTACCAGCTTTTAGCCATGGATAAAATCCAGCAGCCTTGAGACAAATAGATTGACCGAAATCATAATCATCTGAACAATATTTTAAAGATTTGTAAACGCTTAACACACGTAAAAATTCAGTTCTAGCAACTTCCAGTCATAATTCCTAATACATCTGAATAATTTTGAGTGATCATTGTGAAAAACTACGCTGGTTTTGTTTGGGAATATAAGGGCCGACAGATAGTGCTGATTTTTCTCATTTTCCGTGATTTTTCCTGATGGCTATATCTCCGCATCTATTGTATAAAATTGCACCAAACAGCATATGTATAACCTTTATTGTAAGGTGCTATGTGGATTAGATTTTTGTGCATGATAAAAATTAGTTTGCACTTTTGTATAAAATGATATGAAAGTTAGTTTTGAAATGGATGTGGCATAGTTGTTCAGATCAACTTTTATGTTTGAATGCTGAAATTTAATGCAATTTTTTAGCATTCAAACATTTTACAGAAACATTTTTAAAAAGTTAACTTAAATCTACAAATTAATATCCAAATATGTTTAAAATTAATTAAACTATAACTATGTACAATCGGGTTAATGAATAAAATTCAGTTAGCAAGGAGCATGTAAAAGAAAAAAAATATATTTTTTTATTAAATTTCCATTGATTTCTAGAAAATGTAACTTTTTTTTTTTTTTTTTTTTTTTTTTTTTGAATGCATATGTTATGTGTGCAAATTTTTATAGTAAATACAACAGAAAATTTTTCAAACAGATTTATATCATTTATCTGTCCCTTAATGTTTTGTTTTAATATTATATTATTTTATGATTTTTTCATGCAATATCAAAAAATCTTTAATGGCTTCACTCAACTATTTGAATATTTTGCAGTTATCTAGCGTTTAACGAAATGTGAACAACTGAATTTATAAATACATAATCAAAATTGAAAAGTGTAATAGGTTGTTTGACTATTTTTCTTCAATTTTGAATATTTGCATAATAGAGAATAATGTATTTAAATTCTTTTGTGCATACCTGTAAAAAGAATATAAATTTTAAGCAGGTATTTTTATTAACGGCCATTCTATGAAAATATTCTACTTTAAATATTCGAAAATTCTACTTTATTAAATTTTTCACATTAATAAGTTTTTTATAAAATATTTTTAACTATCGTTCCTCTACATTACTTTATGGTGTTGCATTGTTAGTTTTCAGAAATTTTTTAAAATGTCATTTTTACTTTTGTTTTACATTCCTTGAGTCACCTAGTTTTCTTTACACTGACAAACAACTGTTTTTTCTTCCTTTTACACATATATATATATATATTCTATAGAACAATTTGAGCACCTCAAATATTTCTGAATATTCTTTGTTCATGTTATATATGTTTATTGTAAGTTAGATAAAAATGTGATTATAGTGACCATATTAGAGTACCTTCATAATATATTAGCATTATTAACTACTGCAATTACCCAATTACAGAAGTATAGTTCTAAATAGATGGGGACGCTAATAGTAATAATTATGATAAATAATTTTCATTCTACAATTTTTCAAAATTCTGAAAAACGATTTTAAAATATGGACTGTTCTCGAAATCCGAGGACATATGGTCACTATATTTTAAATAAGTATTATGAAAAAACCCACTTACCATAATTTCTGACGTATAGTCCGCAAGTAAGAGGTGTCATTTCTCCACCAGAAGTTTTATTTAATAGAAAAACCTTCATTTCATCGAAGAAACAGTTGAAAAAAATGTAAATTTATCTCTCTAATAAAATTTCTGGTGCAGAACTGTCTAATCTAACCTGCGGACTATGCACCAGAAACGGTACATTTTTTTTCTTGAGTTTTATCAAAAAAACCTACCCAGGCTTTTTCGGGTCGACAAAATCAAGCCAAGCTTCAATTAAATACAACTTAACATTATTAGATAGAACTTCAATTAATTTGAGTTCATAGACCGCAACATATAATTATATTGTGTGCTTTTGTAAAAGAACTATAAATGCAAAATTCCTGAAAATCAATTTGGCTTAATCAAATAAAGTGTTTAGATTCATTAATAAAATATTCTTTTGCCCCGTCACAAACACATGCATCAATACCAAAGGAGACTTCAAAATGCATACGTAGCTCAAAATATCACAGTCAAATTAATTTTTTATGATTTCAAAACTTTCCTTAGATGAAATATTTTCAGAAAACAAAAACAGAGAAAAATTGTAACTCTAGAATCAATGAATAAAAATCAAAGAAAATCATTTTAGTTCTATTTTCGAATAAAAAAAAAAAAAAAAAAAAAAAAAAAACAATTTCAGTTGGGATTAACATTTTTTTAAGTCCCTTGTCACAATTACATATACCAATTGGAAAATGAAATAATGTTAAATTTTATGTACAAATAATGATCTGTGATACACTACTCCTCCTGATGTAGCTGACCATTTTGAAAATTATAAAGAAATAATAAAATATAGTATTTTGACTGAGTAGCATTACTAAACTGACCATTTTCTGGGGACAGTATTTATTTTGAAAGGATTTTTTTTTTAATTACTAAGAAACTGTAGAAAGTAAATTATTTATCATCGATATTTTACTTTTAATCCTTATTTCATAAGAATGGAAAAACTGGATAATTGTAGCAATAACTGGATCCATAACTGGATAATTGTAGCAATTTTTAATGCTTTAGCATTATAATGGTACTTAGATCTGGTGACTATAAACATAACCCCCCTTCCCCATTATGTAATAAAAAAAGGGCATTTTCATTTATAGCTGTCTTGCCCAGGTTTTTATAACGTGAAAAATGAAAATATAAAACTGAAATTGACTTAATTTGTAATACAGATAAAATTCCCCTCCCCCCCCCCCCCAATATAATACACATTTTTTCCCATGTTAGAGAAAAAAAAAAAAAAATGTTCAGCACCTCAAAATCCTATTTTTTTTGACTCAGTACATACATAATATACCTAACCATTACAGCATTATTTTTAAAATAGTAATCAAATTATATGACGTTTTAATGAAATCTGTCAACTAGCTGAATAGTAAAATTATAGCTGTAAAGCTAGTTTTATTTAAGTCCCAACTTTTTATTTAGTTAAATAGTATTTTTCTATAAAATCTGCAATTTTCAGTTGGAAGAATGCTAGCCCACAAATTATAAAATGTCAAGACAAGGCCGGTCTTGCCTTTAATTAAATAATTATTTTCTTTAAAACCAGTAATTAAGTGAACTAAATTTAGAGATTTTTGGATTGTGAACTTGAATTCATTGTTTTTAGACTTTTTTTTTTTTTTTTTTTTAATATCAAACTCTGATAAAAATTTGCAATTCATATACTTATTTATACTCTAATAATAATAATAATTATAAAGATTTATCATTGAATATACATTTGATGTTTAAAGACAAAGTTTTCAAATTTGCAAGTGGCCTGAAAAATAAAATAAATAAAAATATATAATATCGAGTCCCATTTTAAGTAATTTTTAAAAATCTCTAATTTTCAACTGCATTTAAAGAATTTTTGGTCTGTAAAACCATAATCACTATTTATATTTCAGTTTGTAATTTTTATCAAAATCAGTAAAAAATCATTTTTTTTTTTTTTTTTTTTTTTTTTTTTTTAACTACAATCCAAAAAAATTAACATAAAAATGCTTTATAAACTAACATAATGAAGAATAATAAAATAAGCAACTATAATTTCTAATATTGAAATTTGGTACTATAACCAATAACTTTACTTTCAGTTACACCATCTTCCCTCCTCCCCCGGCCTTTAAAAAAAAAAAAAAAAAAAAAAAAATCAAAAACTCTATATTTCAAATTATTAGTAGTTAAAAATTCTTTCTAATCTGTTTATGTTCATAAGAAATATCTACACACACACACACACACAAAAAGAAAAAAAAAAAAAAAAAAAAAAAGTAATAAAACACAGAAATATGACTTATTCAGGAATTCTTTATTTTAATTATGTTCTTACAATATATCAATAATTGTACATATTTCATTAATACAATGGAATAAAATAAAAGGTACAACATTTAATATTGAGATTTTCAAATAATAAATTTCAATATTTTCTTAATAAAAAATACTTAAAAAAAAAAAAAAAATCAAAGCAGTCTTTGGGGACTGCCAATAGAAGTGAAAACTAAGTAACTTGTGAATTGTATCGTCGAGCTATTAGATTATTATTTTCAAATTATTTTTGGTTAGTAAACAAGTGTTTATGATCTGTATTATATGATTCGGCACAATATATGTAGCTACCCAAATTAAATGAACTAAGCCTTATATTAGGTAAAAATATTGACTACTTATGAAATTATTTTAATTAGTAGCTGAGATACAAAAGAAAACCGATTCAGGACTCCTCAAAACATGTAAATCAGGTGAAATCTCGAATTCCACTTTCGATAATATAAAAGAACTTTAAAATATCTTTCGAATGATGTATTAAAAATAATTTAATCATAATTAGAAATTGAAATTTTAAAATATTACAGCGCCATCTGGTGGTAGAAATTTCTGTAAAAACCTTCCACATTGACTGGTTATTGGTACCCATATCAGATGTGATGGCTTTGATCTTAAGGCCTACCTTGCGGCAAGCTTTAACTGTGTTGACAATTAAATTCTTCATTTTCTCCCCAGCTGTTGAATGGCCTGTAATTTCATGGACTATCACTTGCTGTCAAACTGATTTCACACCTTGCAACAAAACTACAGTATAGTGATTGCCAATTACAACATCAGCTCCAAGGGTTACATTGCCAGCAAGGCATTTCTTTGAAACATTGTAATCTTTATTTTTTGAAATCTCCATCTCATCGACTATTATTGAGCACCATCTGTCATTTGCATCCAGGGTGTCAACCTTCGCCTTTAAAATGGTCATAATATCTTCAAGAACACCAAAACTCATTTCAATGTGCTGAATTTTACAATTAATGATGCTGTATGATGGGCAGGGATAACCAGTGCTTAATAAATACATGTATCCGAATTTTCTGAGGGCAAAGCGCATTCTCAAACCTTTGAGAATACATTCATCTGACCATTTAGCAATTGAAGACTTCGGAATTAAAGCAAATTTCTTTTGCTCTGGTGTAAGAAAAGTGAACTGCTGATTTTTAATTTCTTGCATCTGCTCTCTGAGGGATTTGTTTTCTGCTTCCAGTTCTGCAATTCTTTTCTTTAATACATTAATTTCAGATTCCTGAAAAAAAAAAAGAAATAAAATAAAATTCTGTACATATACATACACAGAAACAGAACAAGAGAAAAAAAAAAAAAAAAAAAACAATAAACAGCAAATAAATAAACAATCTAATTTGTGAAATGACAACGATGCAGCAGGAGTGGACTAGTAGTAGCGCCACATGTTCAAGAGAGCTAGTGAAAAACAAAAGATCATAATCCGATTTCCAGCAATGCCAATGCCGGTAACTACGACAGGGGACCCCGGTGAAGATATGTTACAGCCATCACATGAAACAAGTAAAAGACTTAATTTTTTTTATTGTTTATTAGTTTAAAAGCTTTGTGTATTGTGTAATCACTTAAAGAACAAGAACATATTGAAAATGAAAGCTAGGTTAAAAACAATATGCAAGCTGATCAATTTTTACTATACGAACACTACACTGAGGAAAGTATGGTAATCATGTCAAAAATCCGAATTTGAGATTTTGATGTTTCTATACATTTTGAGGTCCCCTGAGTCCATTTTCCCTACTTTAAATTAATGTATATATGCGTGTGAGTGAACATGCTAGCGTTTAAACGCATTGCTCGAATGAGCTGCAAGTTGGTACGTATGCTGTACGTCACCGTAGCACGAACCCTATTGTTTTTGGTGAATCTGACACTTACAGTTTTTTTTACAGGGACACAAAGAAAAATTCTTTATTATTATGGCCTATGCGACCAAATTTTAAAAAATCCGATAGAGTCTAAACGCCTTATTAAACTGAGCAAACAATTTATACACATATTATAGGTAATTTGGTAAATAAAAAAAAATTCTGTTTTTAAAAAATAATTTATTAAAATTATCATTTAAACAAATTATCTTTTATGATAATGCAGACGATTTCTATATTAGGGAAGTAGTATAACACTAAATATTCAAAAAAAGTTGAATTTATTCTCAATATTACATAGAAAAAAAAAAAAAAGTTTTTTTTTGGTTAAAAAGGAAAAAAATCGATAAATTATCGCAGATCGATGTTTCAACCATTCGTTTTAAAGGTATTGGCGAGCTCTTTTGAAAGATACCATCATAAAAATTTACTCCCCTCGAGGGGGGGGGGAGGCGAGGCTCCTACATACACAAAATTTTTTTCCCAGTTGACTATCTCTATTACAAAAAATATATATTCGTTTCATTTGGTTTAGTGCAGTCTATTAGATGTTAAACTCTACTTACCTGCAATTTCCCCCATAGATGTAATGTATTTGAATACTTTTTAGTGTTCCTGTACATGAGCCATTTGCTTCATCGCAACGAAAAGCTTAGTGTAGCATCCTATGTGATACACATTTAGAATACCAAGTTTGAAATTTCTGCTACAATTTGTTCTTGACATATGCTGATAGCAGAACACAGACCATTCGCTAAAAACATGATTTTCGTATTCAGGGGACCTCAGAATATGTAAATATAACAAAAACTCACATTCGAAAATTTGACCCTAAAACAATACTTTCTCGACCCTAGGGGTAAGAAAAAGTAAAAAAGTCTATATGAAATATTCATTCTTTAACACGTTGACCATGGCGTATTCTTCTGAAAAGTATCTGAGCACTAGCCAATAATTCTGATATCAAAAAAGTATACTTAAAACTGTTTTGTTCAATAAATCCTTGTGGAATCATGTTCTTAGACTAAGATATTTATTCGACAAGGATTTATTTAACAAAGCAGTATTAAGTGTACTTTTTTTGGACAAGGATTATTGCTAGTGTTCGGATAATTTTGCTGTGAACCACTGGTGGCCCGCGCCGAGTGAAATTAAACATATTGTGTTGACTCATAATTATACCATCTATAGCACTTTGGGCTAGCAATAAGAATTCATTAACCTGATCTGAAAAAATTATAATGTCACAGATAACGATTTCAAGAACTAATAGCCATCAGGTTCTATTGCATACAAAATGCTTTGGACTACCTACCAGAATAATGCGTATCACTAAAAATATATTTCATGAAATATCTACTATGATAATTATAAAATATCATGATATAAAACCCCCAGAAAATTTGACAGTGTTATATTCAAATTCCTTTGCTTAGTTGTGTTCCAGAAATATAGGTTATATTCTTTTAAGTGGAGCTGCTTAAGAAATATCAATTTCATAATCACCCGGATGTTAAAATCTATATATTAATTTGAAACATATTTTGTCTGTCTCCACTAAATTGAGAGAACGGCTAGGTATAAAAATTTGGTTGAGGTGTCTAAAAAGAGGTCTTGGTCTGTAGATGTGGCATAAAAAGAGAAAAATATAAAAAGTCGAACGGTCCCCCCCCCCGGGGGCAGGGGTTAAAAACACGTTTGTGAGCTTAACTCAGCTCCAAATTACTTCAAAATCGAATTAAAGATATAAAATCATACAAATTTAAGGCTCATTTAGGGTTATTATCATGGACCCGGGCAACGCCAGGCGGGTTTCTTCGGTTCCAGGTTAATTTTTGGGAATTTTTTTTTTTTGTGTTATTAGCGGCCCATGTATGTGCTACTGCAGGCACTGGCGTCACAAGGCAGAATTTTGTTCGGTTCGGGATACGTTTTTTTATTACAGCTGATTATTTTTTTCGTGATGCTTTCATTAAAAAACAGAAATTCAAACAAAATCGAGTTAAAGATATAAAATCATACAAATTTAAGGTTCATTTAAGGTTGAGGTGCACAACCTGCGCCCCGGGGGCCACATGATGCGGCCCAGAAGTCATTAATTTGCGGTCCGCGGAAGGATTGAAATTTTACACTGCATTAATCATAAGCAGTAGACATTTTTTTTTTCTGTTTTTGTAAAGAAAAATAAGAAAGAAAAAATATTTTATTTGTTGCAATTGTAAAACTTCCATTTACAAAAACTGTTTTTGGGAAGGAGGGGATGAAAATGATGGTTTTTATATCAGGATTACCATGGGGTTCAGGAGGAACCTGGAAAAGTCAGGGAATTCGAAATTGGTGAAAAAGTTGGGGAAATTGCAAATACTGCCCAAAAATTAAGAAAAATGATGAGCAAATCTGAGAAATGCTTTTCAATCATACAATTTAAAATTTACTATGTTATTCTTTGTCATGAGCTATGTTATCTTTTGTCATGAGTTATTTTTTATGTCGCAAATCAAATTTTGTGACCTGGAATTTTATAAAAATTAGACTTTAAAATTCGTTCAGAAAACAACAGTTACAATCATAGAAGCATTTTCACTTACAAATATCGCAGTGCCATCTAATACCTCAAAGCGATATTTTTATACCTACATATCTACACTTAAAATTGCTTATTTTGCTATCTTTAAAATTGGAAGTATGTTTCTATGACTGTTAGTATGAGATAATCGCTGTCACATCTATTTTGAATCATCCAGTACATATATATATATATATATGTACTTTTTAATAAACCGAGTCAATATACGTGCATAGTCTAATTATTTTATATTATCTCATTTGTGGCCCTTCGTGGCCCACTCAAAAGCAAGAGTGGCCCGCCAGCCAAAAAGGTTGTGCACTCCTAATTTAAGGTATCATGGGCCCGGGCAACACCAGGCAGGTTCGTTCGGTTCCAGGATAATTTTTTAGAATTTTTTTATGTTATTAGCGGCCGGCGTATGTACTGCCGCAGGCACCAGGGTCACAATGCAGAGTTTCGTTCGGTTAGAAGTAATTTTTTTGTTTACAGCTGATTATTTTTTTGCAATGCTTTTGTTTAAAAATAGAAATTCAAAGAAAATCAAGTTAAAGATATAAAATCATACAAATTTAAGGTTGATTTCTATTTATAAGCATTTTTTTGAATTTCTTTTTTTAAGTGAAATGTCATAAATTATATTAGATATTTTAACTTGAAATACATTTAAATAATGATGCGACGATTTTTTAAACATTATGGTCGTTGAATTTGATGGGTATAATTTAGCTAGAAATGCATAATGCAACTAAATTTCGATTCCAACACTCTCCTCCCATAGACAGAAATTCAGGTTTCTGCGCAATCCTTTAGAAAGCTATGAATATTATATCATCACTTTCTCGGAGGCAGATGTTAAAAATGAATTTCAGTGATGTATATAACGATATATAATGACTATAATGTAATAAAGCTTTACAAGTGCTTCTCTGAAAAAAAAAAAAAAAAAAAAAAAAAGGAGATTATTTCCCTATTATAACATTAACTTTAGATTCCAGTGACGATAAATAGAGAGACTCCTTAAAAGAATTTGCATTTGATTAGTTGGGTTAACGTCTCACTAGTACTGCACAATCAGTAATTGGAGACTGTCTGAAACACACCCCTAAGTATAGTCCAGATACATGCCATCACAATTTTGATCATCCATAGAGTGAATGGTTCTTCCCCACTTCGATGACCCCCAGAGATATAATTTGGATGGAAACATGGAGGATATTACCCCAGAGGCAGAAACGCCGCGACACGGCGACATAGTCGCGGACACAGAAAAACGGCTTGCAGACAGTTTTTGTCTGCACTAATAAAAAAATTAGTCCACAACTTTCGGACACTCTTTGTCTGTACTAATAAAAAACAATTGCTCGCAACTTTCAGAGAGTTTTTGTCTGCAATTTACAGACATTTTTCGTCCACAACAATGCGCTACCAATGTACGACATCTCAAGGGTGCAGAATATGTCCGAACACGCGAACGATGTTCGGGGGGAAATTCTGGCTGTCTGGGGAAATTTTGAATATTTATTATCTTAGAATAAAATAAAAATGAAAATGGAAGTAAAAAAAAAATACTGAAAAAACAAACTTTCTAATTTTAAACTACAAATTAACAGCTGTATTCTTCTGTTACGAGTGTATTCCCTTTAAATACCCATTAACCCCCCCCCCCCCACCCCCGAAAAAAAAAAAGGTCAAACTTAAAAAAACAAATAAATAAACTTTCTGATAATATGTTGATGTGTTATTTTTGGGGAAATTTAGAATGTGTTCTGGGGAATTTTCAGAGGTCTGAACATTTTCTGCACCCCTGCGACGTCTTACACGCTCACTGGTAGGAACTCTAGAGCTCCCCCCCCCCATAGGTGGCTTGGTAGGAACATACGAAACAGTGCTTAACAAGGACGACCTAGAGCCTAGATCTCCCTTGATAGGCTGCATTATGGGTGTATTCTTTTCTCCTGTTACCTGTTACTGAGATTCTACGGGAATGTGGAAAAGTGCTAATTTCATTTAAAACTGCTCCAAAACTTCTCCTCCACTTCAAAATTCACTTATAAAAATTTCTGTATCAAAACTGAAACTAATACTTTTATTATTTATAATTATTTTTATTGTGTTATGCCAAACATTGCTATGAAATATTTAATTGAATGAGTTAAACTTATTATTTATTTTATAATTGTTTATACTATATTGTTCTGTAGTAAAATTGTATTGTGTATTGTTGCACGAGATCATCACTGTTGTTAAGATTCCCCCCTCCCCCCCCCCCCTCAGACTGTCTCTATCAGCTTTCAGGCTTTTTGAGTGTAAGCTATTCCCCCCCCCCCCCCCTGACTACATGCAAATTTCGCAGGCAGTTTATGAAATTTTAAAAACCTGTCGCAGACAGCTACAAAATTTTCTGTCACTGGGGACATTACAACCACAACGGATTTTTTTGCGAACCAGCCAGTGTTAGTGTGCACGACGGTCTTTGGCTGGCTCGAGTATCAAACCTGCACTCTTTCAATTACGAGATCGGCACTGTACTGACAGGGCTATCACGAACAAGAATTTATATTTGGAAAAGAATTTAAAGAGCATAACAGATAAATAAATACAAGTTACATGCATTTATTAATTATATTGGAAAATGTTCTAAAATAATTATTTTACTATTACAAATGTCAGTAAATTCATAAACAATAATAAATATCAGTATTACTAACATGTACTTAATAATATTTTTACAGATTAAGTTAAATACATATTGCTGTTTAATAATTATTCGAAAAACTAATTTCTGTGTTTTTACTCCTGGTAAAGTTTTGATTAAATTATCGAGTTAAAGTTAGCCTAAATTCTTACCTTAAATCGTTTTTAAGGTTACTGTAATAGCACTGCATTCAGGGTCGTACTGGCATGACAAAGAGGGCGCTAGTTTACTACTAAACATTATTCAAGGTTATTATATGTAGTGGCCGAGAAGTTCTGCTCTCTAAATTGGTATAAGTAGTGTGGATTTCGATGTCAGGTCTAAACGCTTGACCTAATCATACGAAGTTTTCCATAATTTTCTCCGAGACTTGTGCAAATATGGGAATAGGAGCTAAAACTCCTTAAAAAGACCTAATGGAAGGCATTCCACGGAGAAGTGGGATCCAAGTGCAATCAATCTTGCACCAATACCAAGGTGATTACAAAAAATTTTCTTCATACACGACCAGAGTTCTCAAAGAAAGGCTTTTAATATATTCCTTTTCCACCTTAGACAGCTTTCTTTTCTTTTTAACGCTTCACCAATGGAATATATCGTATTAAAAAATCACTACATAAAATTTCTTATACATAATAAACATAAACTTTCCTTTGTGAGAAGAGAACACTGTACACGACCCCTCTAGCTAACATCTCATTAAAGAAAAATGCCATGTCCGCTTGAATTTGAATATGTTAAAATATGCGCTCGAGCATGAAATTAAACACATTACTCCAGCTCTCATAGTTAAGTTTACAGTGGTAAATTTTTTATATAACAAAACCCATAATTTTTCAATTGCGTCAGAATTTTTTAGAGTAAAAACCATAAATAACGTTGTTTCGATGACTGTATCTATATAGATATTGTGGTTTAAACCATATTCAAAAAATGGACAATGAGCAAAGAAAGGGTTGTTGGAATTGGAATTAAAGCCGATTGACTGCACTAGGATCCTAGGCCTGAGGGAGAGTGTCCTCTATTGGGGTCTTTCTAAGGGTGAAATAGGTATTTAAGCAATTTTTGGAGAAAACCACGGAAAATTCGAAAGACTAGACCGACAAGCGCAACCTGGGATCGAACCTGTCACCTCACACCTACCAGCTTTGAGCGCAAAACCACTGGTAGGCCTCAAGGAAAGGGAGAATGAAGTCAGAAAAATTAAGGAAAAAATTAAGCATTTTTCAAGTAAGCTATTTCACAAGCAACAAATATTGCTCGCAGATTATTGTAAACAACAGAATGCCATAAGAAATTATTAGAATGTGTTTTATATTATTTATTTCATTATAATAAAGAAATTATGATTCAGAAGTATACAGGAGTGTTGTGAGTCTAACTTAAAAGAAAATAAATTCATAAGTTAAATGCATCAAAGAATTATATAATGGCATTTGTATGAAATATAAACTTGATAATGATATGAGATATAGATATGACCATATTATAATTTTAAAAAATGAGAGAGGGAAAAAAATAAACGAACACGGCACAAACTAAGCGCCCGATATGCCAGTAACACAAGTTCAAGTAGGCTACGATCTAGAACAGCAAATTGTATCAGATCAGTTGCCCAAATTAAAAAGAAAAAAATATTAACAAATGTACAGACAATTAACATATCATATAAGCTATAGAGTATAAGCGAAATATATATATTATTTTATTTTATTTCAAAGCATATGTCAAGTTTTTATTAAAGCTTCATAAAAAGTTAATGTAGGGAGCATATAATTCCAATCTACAGGACTACAAGTGTGAAATAAAAAAAATTATCACAATTTTGGAAGAATTCAAATATATAATCTCTATCTCTCCACATTCCTGCACTTCAACAAATAATAATAAAATTATAAAAATAATAATGAATAATATACCTTAGATTATTTTTCCCAAAATGAAAATTCTTGTATTTCACGTGGCTTGGCTGATACCATTCAGATAATTCCACCTTCACTTTTTCGTGTTACATTATATAGAATTAAAGATGTGCAGGTTTCACAGTGAATGTCCCTCCTCCATCTTCAGCTATTCGTTAAAAAAAAAAAAATTGAAGCACATCTTTTCCCAGTAGTAGAAAAAAGATTATTAGCATTTCTTTGAAATGCGTAAACGTGTGGGAACAAATAATATCTATCACCATAATATAATTAAGATTAAAAACTATTAAAAGTTTAAAATTATAAAACATTTCACGTGTATAAATAATATAAAAGGTAACAAAACCACTTTAAAACACGTATATACAATATTTTTATTAAAAACTACACAAAGCTTTTCGCTATCATAATAATAGCATCATCAGGTGTAATTACGTTACATAGAAACTAGCAATATATAAATAAATAAGTTCAAATGGTTTAAAGTTACGGTTACAATAAAAATTTTAATTTACAGTTACCATAAAAATTATTATTTTCAGTATTTTTTCTCTATGAGCACAACGCGTGCCAAATTTTATGAAGTGATGCAGCGTCCTTGGAGTTAATAACTTTATTGTATTTGATAATATTTACGGCTTCTGTTATTAGCAGGTCTTGAAAGTCTCGAGGGGCTGAAATAATTTTGGATTGGGTCCACATAGGAATAGCATCAGGGTGTTCGTAAAGAAAGTCTACTAGAATTGAACTTTTTTTCTCTTTAACATTACGAATGTGTTCAGTAATTCTTGCTTTAAGTGTGCGACGTGTTTGCCCAATGTAGTAAAACAGTTCACTATTATATTTGATAGGGATTTTATAAACCCCTCCAGAAGGTCTTTTGATATCTCTGTCATTAACAACTAAGTTTTTAATGGTACAGGGGGAGGAGAAAGGAATGCATAGATTAAATTTACGTAAAATAAAATGCTATTAATCTATGCATTCCTTTCTCCTCCCCCTGTACCATTAAAAACTTAGTTGTTAATGACAGAGATATCAACAGACCTTCTGGAGGGGTTTATAAAATCCCTATCAAATATAATAGTGAACTGTTTTACTACATTGGGCAAACACGTCGCACACTTAAAGCAAGAATTACTGAACACATTCGTAATGTTAAAGAGAAAAAAAGTTCAATTCTAGTAGACTTTCTTTACGAACATCCTGATGCTATTCCTATGTGGACCCAATCCGAAATTATTTCAGCCCCTCGAGACTTTCAAGACCTGCTAATAACAGAAGCCGTAAATATTATCAAATACAATAAAGTTATTAACTCCAAGGACGCTGCATCACTTCATAAAATTTGGCACGCGTTGTGCTCATAGAGAAAAAATACTGAAAATTATAATTTTTATGGTAACTGTAAATTAAAATTTTTATTGTAACCGTAACTTTAAACCATTTGAACTTATTTATTTATATATTGCTAGTTTCTATGTAACTTAATTACACCTGATGATGCTATTATTATGATAGCGAAAAGCTTTGTGTAGTTTTTAATAAAAATATTGTACATACGTGTTTTAAAGTGGTTTTGTTACCTTTTATATCACCATAATAGTTGTTGAAAAAGACTTCGTATGTAAATGTACTATAATTATAATCATTTAGGTGACAAAAAGGGGAACACATCAACTGCGCTCACATTAACCCCCCTATTGCTGAAAAAGCCTCAACTGTGCCCACATCGAAAATTACTGATAACGTTCATTGTCATCCTCTCAGCCCAAAGTCCCAAAGCGTATACTAATCTGTAGGTTAGATATGCTTTGTCTCAGCCCCAGCTGTACATCGAGAAGTAACTAAGAATAATTTCTAGAAAGGAAAGACTTTTTTATGTACTTGTTTTGTTTACTTTGAAGGATAAGGCGAGGTACAGTTCGTTCAAAGATGGAATTTACATTCACGGAGAAAAAAAAAAAAATGATATAAAAGGCACTTTTTTTTTTATATTGTAATTGTATTCAGTATTAATTTTCAGTTTATTTTTATAAAGACGCTATATTTTTAAAAATTTTACATGCATCTTTATTAGAGATGTACCGTATGTGTTTCACTAAACATGCAAATCGCCCTGTTTAGTGGAACATGCAAGATACCCTGTTAACCCTTTAACGATCATTGGTTTCGCAGCGAAACCAAACATTTGGCATAATTTAAGAATTTTTATGCAGCAGTTTTTTTAACTTTTCCCCCTTGTTTTAATCAGGTTTTAAACTTTTGTTCCTTTTCTGTCTGTAGATATCAGCACTATTCCAAAATTTAACAAATAATGCTTCACTAGAAGCTAATTGCATAAGTGACTTGAAGTTTCTTTGTGTGCGTGAGTGCGAATTGCTGGTTTGATGATGCGCTAATGTCTCGTTTTTTTTCATTTAATGAAAAGCTGTACTATTATTTTCACTCGAAACAACTTTTACGAGTTTTTATAGTCAATAATGCTTACTTACAAAGAGTTTTATTTATTAAATTAAATATTATTTGAATTTAATAAGGTTAACTTATAGATGTTTCAAAACAAATATTTCTCAAAAAGGGACAATGCGATTTTTTTTTTTTTAAATATTTATTATCAGCTACGTGTCTAAAAGCCATTTTTTAAATTAGTTTAGTAATTATTTAAAGTGATATTTTATAGTGAACGTTAAAGGGTTAAGCATTCTATATTAATTGTTATTCTTGATAATGTTTGAGGGGGATAGATTTACATGTTTTTTCATCCATTTTTAGAGAAAATTTAAGAATATGTGCTCCTCACTAAGGCTAAAAGGCGTGCTGGTTAGTATTTCATGAGCATTTAATATTAGTTGTAAGCAATTTTTGTCGTTTATAAAAACATTAAAAAGAGGGCTCCTTTTATGCCTGATCGGGCGCATATGGTGTTAATTCTGCATTATTGATAGGGGCGCAGTTTTTATTTATTGATTTTATTTCATTTATATAAATAATTTTGGTGGAGAAATAAATACATGTACCATCCGGTAGATGTAAAAGGCGCCCTGTTTTGTATTTTGTATTTATTTATTTATTTTTTCAAAAGTAGGTTTTAATTTATCTTTATAAGGAGGCTACATATAAAATTATTGAAAAGAGGGCACTTTTTATGCCTAGCGGGGCACATGTAATGTTATTACTAACGTTACGATATACTTTATATTAAGCACAAATATATATATATATATATATATATATTTACATATTTGTAGTGTTTAAATTATATATGCGTACTCACTGAATATAAAAGGCGCCCTGTTTTGTATTTATTTAAAAAACAGTTTTTCAGTTTATTTTTATAAGAGGCTACATATAAAACTGTTGAAAACAGGGCGCCTTTTATGCCTAGCGTGCGCCTAGCGGGGCGCATATAGTGTTATCGTTAAAGTTACGATATATTTAATTGGGCACTTAAAATTTCTTTTGCATATTTGAAGTGTTTAAAATATATATGTAGGCCAAGTACACCTCACTAAGGCTAAAAGGCGTCCCGTTTCAAACAGGACAGGGTGCCTTAAAAACAGGACACTTTTTTATCTAGAAGGGCGCATATGGTGTCATTTCGACTTTACTATATTATTTACAGGGCGCTTTTTTTTTTTTTTTAATTGTATTTAGTATTAGTTTTCAGGTTATTTTTATAAAGACGCTATATTTTTATTTATTTTTACATTCATTTTGATTAGAGAGGCACACGTATGTGTTTCGCTAAACATGCAAGTCGCCCTGTTTTGTGGAACATGAAGATACCCTGTTTTCTGTATTATTTGTTATTCTTGATATTGCCAGAACGTGTGTTTTTTTTTTTTTTTTTTTTTTATCCATGTTTTGATAAAATTTAAGAATATGTGCACCTCACTAAGGCTAAAAGGCATGCTGGTTAGTATTTCATGAGCATTTAATATTAGTTTGTAAGCAATTTTTGTTGTTTATAAAAACATTGAAAAGAGGGCTCCTTTTATGCCAGATCGGTCGCATATGGTGTTATTTCTACGTCACTGATAGGGGCGCAAATTTTTTTTATTGATTTTATTTCATTTATATAAATAATTTTATTGATGAAATAAATACATGTACCATCCGGTAAATGTGAAAGGCGCCCTGTTTTGTATTTTGTATTTATTTTTATTTTTTTTCAAAAGTAGTTTTTTAGTTTATTTTTATAAGGAGGCTACATATAAAATTGTTGAAAACAGGGCGCCTTTTATGCCTAGCGGGGCGCATGTAAAGTTATTACTAACGTTACGATATACTTTATATTAAGCACTAATTTTTTTTTTTTCTTTTACATATTTGTAGTGTTTAAATTATATATGCGTACTCACTGAATATAAAAGGCCCCCTGTTTGTATTTATTTAAAAAACAGTTTTTCAGTTTATTTTTATAAGAGGCTACATATAAAACTGTTGAAAACAGGGCGCCTTTTATGCCTAGCGGGGCGCATATAGTGTTATCGCTAAAGTTACGATAATATATAGGGGCGCAGTTTTTATTTATTGATTCTATTTCATTTATATAAATAATTTTAGTGATGAAATAAATACATGTATTATCCCGTAAATGTAAAAGGCACTCTGTTTTGTATTTTTTTCAAAAATAGTTTTTTAGTTAATTTTTATAAGGAGACTACATATCAAATTCTTAAAAATTGCCTTTTTTGCCTAGCGGGGCGCATATAGTGTTATCACTAAAGTTACGGTATATTTTATTGGGCGATATGCGCTAAAATTCGTTTTACATATTTGTAGTGTTTAAAATATATGTACTCACTGAATATAAAAGGCGTCATGTTTCGTATTTGTATTTAGTAATAGTTTTTAGTTGATTTTTATAATAACGCTACGTGTTTTAAAACTATAATTTGATTAATGGTGCTCACATATGTGTTCCACTGAACATACAAGTTCGCTCTTTAGTGGAGAATACAAGGCGCCCTCTTTAGTGGAACTTACAAAACGCATTTTACTTCGTCTTCTGTGTGCCTAGTGTAGTGGGACGCACATGAACATATTCAAGAACTCGCATTCTTCCTTTATAATACGTACATGTAGGCATTCAGATAAAGAAGTTTCAGGATTGCTTTTGAGAATAAATTCTACCGAAATATTTCCTTCAATTTAAAACAAAAACCATTATAATTTTACAGTGCTCTAGGGGGAAAAAATCAATTTTTACATAAAAAAAAAAAAAAAAAAAAAAAAAGTTCCTCGGCAAAGGGCGCACCGGGCATTTGCCTCGCTGCCCGGTGGGCCAGTACGAGCCTGACTGCATTCAAAAGCACAACAAGGGTGAAAGATATTTTGTACAAATCACGATGTTTTATTTTTGCTTTTCCTATTATTTTACTGAACACCGATACGTATTATTTGATACTGCATGATGCTGTGATTTATAATCACACAAAAATGTTCTTTGACTATTATTTACTAGACTTTTTTAGGTTTTGTAAAATCTCTTGGCTAAAAAGTTTAAATTAAAAAACAATTTTTATTTGAGTTTCTTCATCTGCTGCCCTGTAGCTCTTGCACCCCTAGGTGGTCGCCTAGACTCGCCTAATTGTAAAACTAGTCCTGCTAAAAGCAACTTTGGGAAATTTTTAAAGAATTATATGAATTAATTTGAGAAATTTTTGATATTTCTAAAAATATTTCTTTTAGAGAAATTTAATTTTAATTTTTTTTTTCTCTGGTAAAATTAGTAATGTTACACATAAATTACAGCTCATTAAATGTTTTTAAAATGATGTACAAATAAAATAAATATCTGGTTAAGTTTTCAATTAGTTTAATCAACTAAGCAGTTTTAATTGTAGCAAAACTTTATTAATGAAAATTTTTAAATAAAAACTATTAAAAGAAAATAAATTGTGATTTATTTTGATAACTCTGCAGATATTCATCAAACCAGGTTCCTATTAAAGTAAGAATCTGGCCTCTCCCCTACCCCATACACACAAATTTTAACATAGATAGAATTTTGTATACTCTTCTTGGGTAATTTTACTAAAATTTTTGTATCTAAGAACAGGTCATTAAAAAATCAACAATCTTAAAATTGAAAACTCTTTACTTTTCACAAAACCCAACAAATTTAAATGGACCCTTCACTAAAGTTGAATTTGATTATTCAAAGTTCTCAAAAAGCTTGGTTAAGAAAAATATACATTTTGCTTATGAGCTGTAAAATGACATTTTATTTCAACAATAACCCCCCCCCCCAAAAAAAAAAAAAAATAATAATAATAATAATAATAATAATAATAATAAAATAAAATAAAAAATCTTACTTAAGTAATTAAACGTGATTTAATTCAAATTATACCAAAGAGCTGTAAAATTAGATATCATTAGCAGTTTACATTAATCCAGAATTTTTTTTATATTTCTGTTCTCAAATTCATCTTAAAAATCTCACTTTATTTCTGAGTAAGGGAGAAAAATTCTTAATCAGTTTTTACTTATGATGAGAACCCTAAAATCTTATGAATTATAACTGCATTAAAAAATTAATAAATAAATAAATAATAATAACAAACTTTTCAAAAGACAGTAATCATTTTAAAACGTTAAGCATGCAAATATATTGTAAGTATTAAAAAAAAAAAAAAAAAAATTAATTACAATTTTATTTATTATTTTATTTTTGCTTATTATATTTTTAAATTTTTTTAAATACACTGACAACACATATATTGTTCAATATTCGAAAAGGTATTCATTACATATATATATGTGTGTGTGTGTGTGACACTTCTCCTTACTTTTAAAGGAAAATCATAATTATTTCAATATCACAATTTAAAAAGTATCGATTATTCCATATCTTAACAACTGAAAATGTATGTACTCACTTGTGGTACATTTGTTCGAATCTGCAACAATGATCCAGGTTTTGGTTATCCAATTCCCTTAATCCTTGTTGGTCCAATGAATGGAGGAGAGTTTGGCACGTCAAATAACGTAGGAATTCAGTTTTTTCCAGTTATCAACTCTGTTTTGCTCAAACTGGTTCTCCTCAAAATGCTCCTACAAAATAAATATCCAAATTTTATTTATACATACTATATAACATTTCATTGCTTGTGCTAAAATTATGCTTTTTCTCAATTTGAATTTTTTCATTTTGTTTATACAGTAGAACTTGGATAATTCGAAGTTGAAGGGACCAGAAAAAAATGCGAATTACATATACTATTTTGTCAAAAAAGTGTTAAATTAAAAAATTAAAACTCTACGATCAGAGATTTAACACATAAACTTTATATCTGAGAATACCGCTACATTACCCCTTTCACCCCCCCCCCCCATTAAATCAATATTTTTTTATGAGCTTAATTTTCCACACTTTTTAAAAAATAGTCAAATATATATTTTTTTCTTTTTTAAGTAGAATCTTTGTGTCATAGCATATGACCTAATACAAAAATAGAATCTTCTACATTACACATGACTTTCAATTCACAAAAACCTCAAAGTTCATACACATGCACCATATCTTCTGGTGCACTTAGCTAGGGGCATCTATTGTATTTCCTTATCCTCTTTAGAAACACTATAAAAATAGATAATGCACTTTAGATGAGTAAAACCTCTGGAACAAATTTTACTGTAGTTTTAAAGGTAATCATGTGAAAAATTCGAATTATCCAAAATAGAATTCGAATTATCCACGATTTTTTAACATTATTTTTATACAAACATCAAAGGACCGAGTAAAATATTCGAATTATCCAAAATTTCGAATTAAACAAGTTCGAATTATTCAAGTTTCACTGTACTACACACACACACACACACACAGAAAAAAGCAGCATTATTTGTTCATTACTACCTTAGAAATATATATAAAAAAAAAGAAAGAAAGAAAACTATAATTATTAATTACTTTAAATTTACATTTTATTAATTTGAGGAATTATTCCTTAACAAAGACATTAATTTTTTATTGCATAAAAAACACAGACATGCATTTATAAAAACTAGTCTTATACTACTAGTCTTAACAAAATACTGAATTTATGTAATATTTGTAACATGTATCAGCTAAATAATGAATTTTTAATGCATTGGGTGGATAAAAATTTCATAAACTAAACTTGTATAAAAAGATAAAATTAATGGAAATTTTTTAATTACAAAACATTACAAAATTGGTAACTGTCAAGATTTTATTTTATTTTATTTTTTATTTATTTTTTTAATGTGGGAGGGGGGTAAAAATAACTTTGGCATATTATATAACCTACACTAAATGCAAATAAATAGGCAGAAAAAGAATGAAATCGTTTGTAAAACTACAAGACATATGTAAGCAATATCAATACAATTTTTATATAAGTTTTTGCATTTGATGTACATTTTACAGATAAACTAATGTTGAATTACATTCTTTGAACCTCAATTTATGAAAAGTGAAACAGTTCTACATAAGAAAACTCTGAAATTTGTATCATTATGCAAAACTAGTGTTTGCATATTGTAAGGAGTGGAGCTGGAAGAATAAATAAATGAAATATTAACCTTCCATAAAAAAAGCCCATTAGATTATAGCTGGAAATTTTGGAAGGTGTTAGTTATGAAATTTTAGCATTAAGAAAATGAGTATTTAGTATGTATATTGAAAAGAGGATAAAATTTTATGATATGTAATACAACTGAAAAGATCATTACTATTACAAACAAGAATCTTAGAATTGAAAGCTATTTTTACTTTAGCATGAAATAATATTAACTAAACATTTTAAAACTTTTTATCATGCATAGTTCAAATTCAGTTTTCTCATTGTATAACAGTGTAAGATAAACACTATTTCAAATTTTTTAATGACAGAAAAAATAAAATGCTTGCTGTTAAGAATTTTGCAACATTGTCTGACGCAAGATCAGTCACCCAGAATTTTTTTTTTTTTTAAATGTGTCTTTCAGAGTAATTAAAGAGAAAACATACTGCAAAAATAATCAGAAATGAGTAATATTTGCAAATAAAATGCTGAATAACATTGTTTAAAATTTGATTTTCAAATAAAATAGACATAGCATTTTTATCATATTTCAAAAACTGACACATACACACATGTATACATATATACACACACAGACATATCATTATAAACAAACTATAAATATTTTAAACTATAAATATTTATTTAAAAAGAAGAAAAAGAAAGAAAAATGTATATAAGTATTTCGGATTCACAGCACTATGTAACCTTATTTTCAAATTAATTAGTCATTTAAAATAAAAACGAAACTTAAAATTTCCTTTTAACAATTTCAAAACAAACAGAACAGGAATTGTATTTGGCGATAAATGAAACGTCGCCAATATGTACAAACAGTGTTCCACACTCTTAAGATTTCTATAATTGATTTCTAAACAATGTAATGATACTTATTCAACTGAACATGAAAACTATAACAATTTAGGTACATGTTAACATTATTTGTAAATGTATAAAAGGAAACTCATAACATTTAAAATAAAATAAAATGTACTTACACTGCAAAGTTGAGCTAGTTGAGTCCACCCATAATAAAGCAATTTTAAGAAAAAAATAATATCAAAGAGGTAAACAGATCGAAGCGTGCGAGCACACAACAACGAAAGATAAACTTCCGCGCCGATAAAGAGTTCCAAAGTATTGAAACTATATTAGATTATTTAAAACCTTTTGCGTTTAAAATCAGAATACAATTTTAACAAGTTTTTATGTGTGAAACAAAAATATTAAACGAAAACGTAGTTTAGTCGAATATTTCAGAAAATAGTGATTAGGCGGATTAATGTAAGATAAGCGTAATGCGGCTTGGGTACATTCCGTGCCTGGGTACAAAAAAAATAGGCACAAATATGCCGGATGCGTCTGCTCTCATATATAGGTGCCTTACTTTTACCGAGCGGACGAATTTTCATACGTTTGACGTCATACATCGTATTGACGTAGCACATTACGCAAAGGTAAACACAAGCAAAGGTAAACACAAAGCCCATAACATCTGGCGATGTAGAGCTCTTGTGAAATACGCCAAACATAATCGGCAGGTTAAAGGCAAAAAACGCCGTTTCAAATATTAGTCACGTGAGATCGGCAGCGAACGTGTTAAAGGTATTGACGAGACCTTTCGAAAGATACCCAACTTGAAACTTTATCCCCACCGGTAGGGGGGGAGGGGGGGGTAACTTCCCTCCAGGGGGGAACCGATGCCCTCACATGCACAAAATTTTTTCCTAGTTAACTACCACTATTATCAATAATCCATATTAATTTTATAGTCACACGTTTAATGTAACTCTCATTATGCACATTTATACGAAATTTTGTCCTATACTGCCATGTTAAAAGTTTACAAAAAGTGCGATCACTGCGTCACCTGTTGAGCGATTGTTCCCAAATCTAACCAGCACCAGTTTATGTCAGGGTGCAACTAAATACCAAGTTTTGTTGAATTTCATTTATTGGTTCGTGAGATATAGCATCCACAAAAAAGTGATACAGAAGGACAGACATTTTCTAAAAACTATCAATTCGTGTTCTGGACATCCCAAAACGTCTAAATCCATCAAAAAATGGAGGTCGAAAATTTTCGCGAATCCAATACTTTCTCTATATTACATATAGAAGAAAGTAAAAAGGAAGATTTTTGTTGCAAAACCAGAATATTTCATAAAAAAAAGGGCAGATTTTTCTTCTTAAAAAAAAAAAAAAAAAAAATCTTCGATATGTTAAACAATACAGTTTTACACTTTTAATATTTCGAAGCAGTCTATATAAATTTTTTACTATAGATTAATTATACTAAATACATAAAAGTTTCAAATAAATTCTATCTCTTCAACATGTAAATAACTACAAAACAGAATCCACAGGAAATTTATTTAGCAATAGACTAAAAAACTTAGTTAAGTTAAAGTATATAATAAAAAAGTAAATAAAATAAGAAAGAGAATTGATACCTAATAGTGTAGAAAGAAATACAATCACTAAGCAGCTGTCAAATATTTTCTATTAAACATTTTTAGTTTCCATCAGCTGTTTCAAATTTCCCTTCCCCCTTCCCCAAATTAGACATGCGACTGCTAAAATTAGAAACTAGCTAAACATTTTTTACGAACGTCATTGGTTGGTTGATTAATTGAACATTGATAAAGTCAATTTCAATAAACTGATGACATAAGCATTTTCAAGATTTTTTTCATTAACAGCCGCCCAGACGGTGGAGTGGTTAGCGTCCCTGACTTCTACACAGTTGGGCCCGGGTTCGAATCCCGGAGAAGGCATGGATGTATGTATTGTTCATGTTCTTGTATCTGTTCTTGAAATAAAAACTTGTAAACCCTTGTGGTGTGGATTATTCGAGATATAAGCGGCCCTAGAGGCAAGCAATAAATCTCATGTACTCATCAAACCAAACCAAACCATTCATCTATATATATAAATGAATGTTTGTCTCTATGTCCTTTATAAAATCGTAAACGGCTTGACCGATTTCGATCATTCTTTTTTTGTTTTTTTCCTTATAGGTCAGGGATGGTTTAGGAAAAAAAAATTGAAAAAATCTTTAAAATTAATTAAAATATGAAAATAATAAAATTATTGACTTATATTGACTTAATATAAGCCATTTAAATTTTTAATTGTTGCCAAAAAAAGTTTACGAGATATATTTATTTATTGTTTTCAGCATAAAATGAAATATGCTTTCATGCGAAAAATAAGAAATTACTAAATGTTAAATTGGTCGATGACAAAATGACACTTTATAATGTTACAAATCTAACATATTTCTTCTGAATTTTATTTCACAGCATTTTTTTATATACCTCAACTTCAGATTTTTTTTTTTTTTTTTTTTTTTTTTTTTTTTAGTATGGCGGATGAAACACGCTTGGCATTTTTTTTTTTTTTTTTTGACAAATCGCACTTGTTTCTGAGGTAAGACCAAGAAAATTTCGCCTAGTTTTTACGTTTGATGAGAAACCGCATTACATATTATTAGTACGTATATAACTTTGCCAATTAGCACCATACACTTTTTTTCTTTTTTTTTTTTTTTTTTTTATTAAACAAATTCCAGAAGTACTGTTTTTAACATAAAGTGAGTAAACATTCAATTTCATATAAATCTTTAGGTGAAGCTTAAATGTGTCAGAGGTTGATCCAGGTTTTAATTGTGCCCCTCTTTTTGTGAAAAACAAAACATTTTTGTGAAATTTTTATTTATTTTAAAGAAAAATGAAATATTTTGTGAAAAAATAAAATATATAAAATCCCTTTTCTTTTCTATCAGTACATGCAATGTTTAATAGCAAGTTAGCAGCCAAATTACAATTAAAAATACGCATGTTTCAGAAAAAAGAAAAAAAAGTTTCTTGATTAAAAAGAATTTACATCATAACTTTCCTGCATATTAAGTTGCAGCATAAATAAAATACTCATTGTGCAATAATTAAAAACATTTTGGAAAAAAATAAATAAAAATCAATAATTTCTCCATGTTGAACTTTTTTTTCAAATACTAAACTGATATATTAGCACTGTGAATTTTGATGATAACATTAAAATAACGAATAAATACAAATAAAATATATATGAGGGAAAATATATATATATATATATATATTCAATTAAGATAAATTGGAATTATGCTTATGTAAGTTCAAAACATCATGGGGAGTAGTAAAGAAATTTATTAAGAAAATTTTTGAGTTAAATATTTGTTTATTTATCCAGCAATTACTATACAAAAATTTTCACTGTTTCTGCTTTCTAAGTGACACTAGATTCAAACTAAAATGCATCACTACTTAATACATTTTGCTTAATTATAATTATCTAACAAATAAAAAAGGTTTACCCTTATATTTTAGAAGTTCTTAAATGTTACTAACATATTTCCGGAAGACTATAAGCAAATCATAACTAAAAACGAGTTTGTCTGATTATAATTATAATGCATATAAGTAAACGCTAGATAATTTTATATTAATGTATAAATCGAAAAAAATATTCTTACTTTTGATATTACCAATATACGATTTAAAAATATCGGGGGGAAAGTTAATAATGAATAATATTAATTACGAAAGAAAACAAATCATACTGATAATATTCATTCACTAAAAATTTTAAGTTCATATAAGAAGAATGATTTTAAATAAAGAAACCTTGCAGTCAATTTTAAATAAAAATCAATGTTTTATATTTTGTAAAAAATAAAACCATCCAGGGCATTAGTAGTTTTATAAAATTTGATTCAGAAAAAAAATCACATTATCACGTAAGATTTAGGCTTATCTCCTAATAACGATTGAAAATAAAAGTTTTATATTTAAGCAAACTATACAGTTTGAAGCAATAATATTGAAGAAGATGAGTAAAATAAAATTACGGCATTTAGCTACAAGCACACTGATAATATAGATATAAAAGAAGAAGTAAGTAGGAAAAAAAAAATCTACAGGCTTATGTGCTACCTGTGATCCTCATAACAACAACAAATACAAAATCAAAACAATATCTCTCATGCTCTTTGGTGAAAAGTAGCTGAGTCCGTTTGGGGTTGTAGTCATTTTAGCGTTAGCCACGTGCTATCTTTTAACAAATGAGAATGCATGATCTGATGCTACGAAGATCTACGTTCTAGCATTCAATTATATGCCCTTTAGAGTTTCTTTGATTTTAACAACGGAAGAAAGAATGAGCAGTCTTTGCTCATTGGTGGGTATAATCATGTGCTATAGAGCAGGCGCATGTGACGTCACTGCAATAAACATTGACAGGTGCAATTAAGACTACTATATAATATAGACTACTATATTATATAGTAGTCTTACAGCGGTATTCATCAATAACTTCAACTCCCGGTTGAACACGAGATCTTGAAAAGCGTATAAAGTCAGAGTCCAACATTTTAGCAAAATTTGACAATTTGCATCTGCCATCTAGCGGCAATATTATTTTCAGATTTTTTAGCTGAAGATAACCAATCAAAAATTATATGAAAACTCTGAAGCTAGATGGAATAAATAGCATGCCGAATTTTCTTGGAAGGCTTCACTCTGCCTATAGACGTTTTTTAAGTTTTTCCTTTGAACCGGCAGTTGAAGTTAATGGTGAATAAGGCCATGTGGTGCAATAACACGATGACTTGCCTTAAAATGTAGGCAAAAGGTGGGAAAAAGCAACATTGCTTAACGTTAAAAGCTGAGCTATGTACTTCCATTTCTCTAATAATTTTAACCTGTTTTACATTTCTGCTAAGATTTAACCATTGTTATTGTTTTTTATATTAAAATACTATAAATATAAAAATATTTTTTCTATGGGAGATTATAGAAAAAAAAATTAAATAATTATTTAATATAAAAATATAATTTAAAATGATTGCATTTATTAAAAATCAAAATGTTTAATAAAAAAATTAATTTGTTTGGTAGAACTATTTGAGCTTTTAATTTAAAAACTTATTTCTAAATACTTTTAATATAAAAAAAAGTTTTTCTTGTAAATAATTAAAGATAAAAAAAAAAAAAAAAAAAAAAAAAAAAATCTAGAAAACTAGTTTAACTAATAAAAAAATATTTTTTTGAATAATTAAATTAAATTAGTTGAGATTCTTTAGTATTATTTTTTCGGCTTTTAATAAAAAAATCTATATGAAAATACTTAATATTATTAAAAGATTTTATTTTCCATGAAGGATAATAAAAATAATAATAAAAGTTAGTTTAAAAAAATCATTCAATAAAATCGTCTAATTAAAAATGATTATTTATTTATTAAAAATATAATCTTTTATAATTGGTCAAAGTTACTTAATACTATTTTTTGGACTTTTAATTAAAAGGACTCTTTCAGTAGTAGTGCGATTCTGCTCTTCAAGCTGACAGATTGGTGTTGGTGTTTGGAAATAAGGCCGATTGACTACTCTAGGGTCCAAGGCTCGAAGCGGAGTGTCTTCCATTAGGGTCTTCTAAGGGGTCCTAGATTGTATTTACGTAAGTTTCAGAGAAAACTACAAAAACTCCGAACGGCTAGGCCGATGAACGTAGGCCTGGTATCGAACCCGGCACCTCACGTCTAAAAGCTTTGAACCTAGAATCGCTCGGCCGCTGATGGACATTGATAGATTGGAATTGCCGTGTTCGATCAAGGTACGGCTTATCAACCTAAACATTCGAAATTTTCCATGGTTTTCTCTGAGATTGCTTTATACATTTTTTCTGCTTTTAATAGAAAAATTTAATTTAAAATACATTTAATATTAAAAGATTTTATTTTCTATGAATGACATAAAAAAAAAAAAAAAACCTAGTTAAAAAATTATCTAATGAAATATTCCAATTAAAAAAACTTATTTATTTATATTAAAAATATAATTAATTACAATTAAGCAAATTTATGTAGATGAATAAAATTATTTGGAATTTTAATTAATAAGCCAAGCAGTTCTGCTGTCCGAACTGGTAGACAGGAAGTGCCCGGTTCGATCCCAGGTCATAGTTGCCCAATCCTATGTTCTCAATCGAGTTTAACACCTTAACTACCCCCTATAAATCATTTTTAATATAAAAAATTATTTTATTCCATTATTATATAAAATATAATTAATAATATATTATAACTAAAAACTAATTTAATTATCAAAAATATTTTTTAACAATTAATTTAGATCAAATTACATAATAATACTGTTTGGGATTTTAATAGAAAACTACTTCAAAATACTTTGTAAAGTAAAAATATATCTTTGTCACGATTATAGATCAAAATAACTGATTAAAATTATATCATTTAAATAATCAAACTGATAAAATTTTACATTAAAAAATATATAATTTTATGATTAAATTAGCCGAGCTCTCTGAACAATATCTTTTAGGCTATTACTCAAAGATGTATTTCAAAAGATATTTACTTAAAAAAGATTCTTTTTCTATTAATTATTAAAGAAAAATATTAAAAATTTTTAATTATAAATTAATTTAATTATAAACTAATTTTTTTTTTAATAATTATGTTAGTTGAGTTTTCTTTTTCACTATTCTTTGACATTTTTAGCTGAATATTTTTTCAAAAAAAATTTTTTAAATATATATTTTTTTATTTTTCCTTTGAGTTATTCCAAATAAAAAAAAACTATTTAAAAAAGTTTTATTCTTTTCTTTCTTTTTAAGTCTAGTTAAAAAGTGTAACTTATTATTATTATTATTTTAAATATATATTTTGAATAATTAAATAGCAAAGACCCCTTAATACTACTATTTAGACTTTTAATAACAGTAATAATAATAATAATTCTTTTTATTATATTTTGTACTATTTTCTTTTTAAGAAAAGAAAAAATATATATTACAAGCGAAAAATATTTTGTTATTTATACAGACGATAATTCAAACTTAAACAAAGTCATATTTGAGCAAGTGTTACTTCTATGCCTCAAATTTATCTTTAACTTAATTTTCGTATAAAATATACGGACATTTCACTTGGAGAAAAGCAGATATTTTGCCTACATGCGCAAAAGTTAGATTAGAATAGCGTCGTTTGTTTATAAACATGCGCCTGCTCTATTCATTTGGCTCCAAAGAAGTTTATATACGCGTTTGTAATGATACATAGATAGCGCTTTTTCAAGTGATGATGTTAGTAAATATAATACGCAAGCGAAGTGATGACGTCACTGGTCGTCTGTGGATGCAAGTAGATGCAAGAAATAAGAAAAAAATTTCTTATGTTAAATGTTAAATATTCTATCATAAATTGAAGTCAAATTTGTTTTCAAATGTTAAATAAAGTTTCTGATATAAGATACTCATATGTTGCATCGGAATAGATTTCATATCTGTCATCCTTGTCGGGAAAAATATATCGCCAAATTATCTGGCGAACATATTTAATTCCTTTTAAAAATCAAAGTTATTTTAACAACTTATATTAAGAGATTAATGAATATTATGAAACAATATTTCGTACAATACATATTACGAAAATATACATTTCGCGTGTATATTTTCGTATTACGTTTTTGATCGCCAAAAAAAAAAAAAAAACGCCGAAGATGACAGAGTTCTGAAATTTAAAATTAAAATTTTGTCAATTCGACAGATAAATAACCCATTCTAACAAATACATACGATAACTAATACATATCTAAACCCAAATGCGGGGATTCAAATCGGGAAATAATATTCCTCAATTTTTAATATTTTTTTACAAAAACTCCAATGGGCGATTTGCAAAAGAAATCTTTTTCTTGCATCCACAGATGATAAGTGACGTCACACTTCGCTTGCGTTTAGCCATGTGCATTTATCATTGTTGTGTTTGTGTTGCTACTTGCTATCTGCGCTATCAATTTTCCGTCATCACATCATGGAAAATCGATTGCCTTTGAAAAAAACATTTCAGTTTATTCAAAGTTCAATCAGAATTAGATGTCTAACAGAAGCTGAACAAATATCAGTTTCCAATCATCTGATTATGTGCGGCGTGAAATCGAAAGTTGATACTGCTATTATTATAGAAGCAGTTTTCCTCAGATCCACTGTTGCTGAAGAAAAACACCATATAATTAATTATTCGTTAATTAACCCATTAAGTGCCGCTATGTGAATAAAATGAAATAATTTTTAACTAATGAGTGAATTTGGGATAATTTAAGGTCATTAAACATTTTCACTAAAAATTTGAATGAAATTGTTAGAAATTTGCTGAAACAAGCTTGTTCCCAAAATGGGAGCATTGGCGCCTAATGGGGGTCTAATTTTAATTTTTAAAAATGAGTTGCTACATGACTATTGGAGCTTTGTTTTATAACTTATGAAGGATATTTCTTACTATACAATGAAATTTATTCATTTATACGAATATATTTAACATTTGGCTATTTTATAAAATATATAAAATTTATAAAATATATGTATTAGATATAACATTTATATTATACGTAAATTTATAAGAGAACTTAAAAAGTTATATTTATATATTAATATGAATATAATCAACTTACTTACATACTATGTTTTTATTTCTTAGTATGAAATTGAAATGAACAACTTTTGTGTAACATTACTTTACATTTGATACAGTAATGACGTGTATTTTTCTTACACACTTTACATCGGGATTGTTTATTGGCACCTTCAATATAGTGATTGATATTATCAAATCTCACATCCACATTTACCTCTTCGCATGGTCCTTGTCGATTATAACTAATAGTAACATCTTCTGTTTTCATAAGGGCTGTTACAATAGATCGCAAAAATTCTAATTGCGAAAGATTTCCTTTGCATCCTTTGTGTATTCTCCATGCTGCTACTACAGCCATATTTACTGTATTGGTAAAAAAAGGCCACCACCATTTCTTTCCTTTAATTTTTGGGCGGTATTGACTCAAAAATCGATCTAATAAATCAACACCTCCCATGTGTTTATTATAAGACGCTACAATGTGAGGTTGTTTTACATCAATCTTTTTTTTTTCCACGTTACTCCACCGCTTTGCTTTTCCTAATGGATCAGATGTTTCAAAGTTAGATGCGAGGCAAACTACGTGATTGTCATTCCACTTCACAACACTAACACTTTCTGTAGTTAAAATTTCAAATGTTCCTCTTTCTTTTTTTTTCAAAGCCTTTGAATTACTTAAAGGACAATTTTGAAGTCTATTTTCTCGTATTGTTCCAGTAATGCGAAATTCTTTTTTGCGCATCTCACTCAATAATTTCAGAGAAGTAAAAAAGTTATCAACATATACTTTATGTTTTTGAGGAAATGGGACGCAATTTAATAAATCCAATACAACGCGAGTGCCAAGAGGTGGTGTATCTGAATTATTTGTCTCCTTCCGTTTTCCTGTATAAATTTGGAGGTTGAAAGGATACCCATCACACGAGGCAAGAACCCATATTTTATAGCCAAATCTAACAGGCTTACCACGCATAAACATTTTTGCCGTATGATGTCCAGTGTACGGAATCATTTCTTCATCTACACTCAAACATTCAGAAAATATTCCAAACTGTTGTAATTTTAAACAAAATTTTTCCAAGAATCCTCTAACTTTAAATACTTTATCACTTAGATCTAGGTTATCGTTGTTACATAAATGAAGATATTTTTTAATATCACGAAAACGTTGTCTGGACATTGCTTCAGATACGAAAGGAATATAACAGTCATCTGATTTATTCCAATACATATCTTCTTGGGGCAAAGAGTGATAACCGCTGAAAAGGATTATGCCTAAAAATTTTTTCATTTCTTGTCTAGTAAGTGAAAAGTTGAGATTATTCTTTTGGGTTGCATATCTAATACTTTCTTCTATCAATATGTCAAATATTTCATCATCGAAAAACATTCTAAAAAGTTGATATGGAGTTTTGTTTATTAGATCTGGAAATGTTTCTTCCAAACTCTCAATTTCAATAGAAGGAATTTCTATCAAATTCGCAGGAGACCAATCAAATTTAACCTTTTCATTTCTTGGATTCTCTATTTCATTTTTTTTATTCCTTTTTCTTTTTCTACTACTCCTTGATTTTGTTTGAGTTTTACTCGTTATTTCATTCTTTGGTAAATTATAATCCTTGTCTGAATCAGCATCATTTAAACTTTTGAGATTAGTTTCAATTTCACCAGATATGTCGACAGGAATTTCATCACACAAATTATTTTCAGCAATGTCTTCTTCATCAGTAACCACCGATGTTTCGGGTGGCAAACAAATTAATTCTGGATCATCAGAGAATTCATCACTATCGAGTTCATTAAAATATTCTAGAGCTTGATCAACAGTTAAAAATTTAGAAGACATGTTTACTCAAATGCACATTTTACGCAAATTTGGAAAAAATTCTTTTACAAATGACAAATTCAACTTCTTTCAACAGAAAAAAAGAAAAAAAAATCAAGGTCAGCACAAGCTATTCGTTCCTAAACAAAAGCAAAGTGAGGGGAGGAAAGACGAGTTCATTTTAGATCGAGGGTAGAAAACTACGTTTCCCGCCAATGCTCCCAAATTGGGAACATTAAGAAAAATGCTCATTAATTATAACTTAAAATTTTTTTATAAATAGTTTATGAATTAATTATTTTAAAATAGCCTTATTTTGAAATATTTAACATAGAACTAAACATTTTTGAAAAATATTAATATTTTTCAAATAGCGATAAAATGAAAGTGCGAAATCTTATAATGTTTGCACAAATTGAAAGGAAAATTGGATAAGAAAATAAATATATATTGAGGTAAAAAAAAATAGTAATATTAAGCATGAAATGAACTTTAAAATACAATAAAGAAAATAAAAATCGACTAATAAGTTTTTACGCAAAAAATAATTAAACTTGTGTTCCCAAAATGGGAGCATTGGCGCCTAATGGGTTTTAACGATGAAAATGTGTGGGATATTAAAAATGTTGAATGTTCCTGCAAAGCGGGCAAAAGCAAAACCGGCAAACATTGCTTTGCAGTGTTATTGTATTGTAATAGGTAAGTAGTTTGTTATTTTCTTAATACATCGTCGATATAAACTTGCTACATTTATTATTTATTTAACAGATTCATGTTGTTTAATAACTTTGTAATCCTTCAAATTATTTCACGTGTTTCTGGCGATATGAGATATATAAGTTAATGTCCACCGCATCGTCACCTGTTCTTAAGCAGATTTATATACTCTCTAACACGTTCAGTAATAAATATTATGCATGTGCCTCTTCAGACTTTTGTCTGGCATTGAACACTAAAGCATAATCATTTGTTCTTTTTTTGTATAGTTTAATTATTAGAAAACATATTTGCCATTATAATGTAATGGTTTTTGTTATAAAAATTCTAATATTTCATTTCAGTTTCTTGCCTTTGCATGTAGTTATAGCTTTTTTTCGAATTTAATCTCTAATGAAATGCATTTTCTTCCATTTGTTTTTAAATTTGAATTTGATTTGTTAGGTTATTTCAGTAAAATTTTGAAAGTTTACTTTTTACGTTTGCTTTATTATTTATAATAGTCCTTGTAAGTTGCCACTTTTAATATTATAAAGTATTTAAACATAAATGCTTGGAGTTAAAAAAAAAAAAAAATGTTTGGAGTTTGTTTTCAGGGCGGAACCAATGAAGTATAAAGTGTTAAATGCTACATCAGTATAAATTCTGTTTCTTTTCTTTTCAGTCGAATTTTAAGGTAAATTATGTAAGTAAGATAGATATTTTTGTTTTATAATGTGAAAGTCCTTACTAAAAAGCAGCATAAGATTAAACCTCAGTGTTATGTGATTTTATTTTATTTTTACTTTCTTCTGTATACATAAGAAGAATGGAATCCCCCAAAATTTTATATTTAATTAGACCTTGAAATGAGTTAATACTGATTACATTTTGGAGTAAATTGTCTAGCAGGTGGCGCTGCTAATCTGTATTTTTTCCCCATATAAGAGATGGTTCTGTCGTAGCTTTTGCTGCTCCTTCAGAGAAGGGACTTTTTAATAGAGGTTGAGAAAATAATGATTGAAACAACAAATTCTACAAGTTACATGAATTAAATTTTTCAGATATGCATTTTTTGTCTTTATAGCTTTCTATTTCGAATAATTATCAATATTTGTTTAAATTTTAAAAACTTCTTAGTAATAATTTTGTTTTCCAAGGAATTTCAATAAATTTCTACAATCTGTTTAATTTAGCATCATATCTGCATACTTGCAAATCATCTCATTATGAACCGTACAATTTTTAGTACCCGCCTTTTTTTTCACACCAATAATTTTATAGAGTAATTTTAGTCTTATGTAATCGTAACAACATTTGCAGAGAATTACTCTAAAAATATAGTGGTGTGAGAAAAGGGGTGTTTTTTCAGGGGGCGTTAACAATTGTACGGTTATTAATGAGATGGTTGGCAAGTATGCATCTGCAAGGAAAAAAAAAATGTTAATGTATAAATTTCGTACAAAGTTCCTGCCAGAAAACTCTAATTTGAGTTTTTAATTATTAATCTGAGCTAAATTTAAATAATTTTATTTTATCGTTTAAAATAATCATTACCATCTATCAGCTACTGTATTTAAATTTATTGAAATAATAATTACAAGGAAAGATAAATAAAAGCTCACTGAAATAGAACTCAATGTATTTAGCCATGTTAGGTTACATAAATATGTAAAATTAACTTGCAGAAAATTTCCTGAATTTGCAACAAAATTAGTTTATTATTATTATTATTTTAATAAAGTATTATTTCTTAAAGTTTACAAAAATTTAATGAAGTAGCCTATGAAAATTTATTTTATAATAAATTGTTGTAGATAGACATTTAACACCCCTTTCCCTCCACATACACGCGCAAACATTAAAAAAAAAAAAAAAAAAAAAAAAAAAAAAAAAAAATTAGATATTTCTGTGCTGTCTCATCATAAAAAGTAGAACTAACTAAACATTAAAAAATAACGTATTCGAAAATTTCAAAGTTAATATTTATAGATTATTAAACATGCATATGATTTTAATTATGCTAAAAAATCAAATCAAAATGAATGCCTTGATTCTATGAAATAAGCTAATAAAATCTGCACTACCCTACGTGATTTACGGAAACGTTTTGGGTGAAACAATATGGCTGGTTACAGTTGAGACTTGACTTGAACGAGCTCTCGCCCTCTCCATATTTATCCTTCGTCCGAGGCTCCTCGATGGATATAATCATGTGTTATTCATTAGGCTCCAAAAAGATTATATGAATGACTAGCGTCTGTGAATTCATTGTGGTAGTACGGAGGTGAACCAATCAAAATTCAACTTACACTAAAAATTTATAGCACCATCGTTGATTAGTTACCAGTGTTTCTAGCAACCTGTTAGTCTGCTATCTTCATGGGGCAGTCCCTTGTTGGTAAACAAACTTCTGAACTCTCGGGAGTGGCTGGCAGAAAGTTGATCGAACCACTCGTTTGTACCATTGACAACAATGACTGTATTTGCTCATAAATATTTGAAATCGTTTTATTTAGTTCTGCTTACGCAGATATTTCAAAATGAGTTTAAAAAGAAAGATACATTTAAAAATTAAGCTTGATGAAGCCTATATAAAGAGATATATTATCATACAGATCCATATTTTTTTTCGTAAAATGTGATCGGCCTCGGCCAAAAAATCATTGTTTCATCGATGGTAATTCTTTCGGAAAAAATTGCTTGATTAATATAGTAAAATTTCATAAGATTTATTCACGACATGACACAAATTATTCCTAATATTTATGGATTCTATTGTTTCTTTAATTAAAACATGATCCAAATACAGTACTTGCTGTATGGCATTGCATTTTTTGTATCTATCGTATTACAAGGTTTATCAAACCTATAATAATACTTTATCTAATTCTTTCTATTGTTAAATTATTCGTTTATTAATGTGTATTCCATTTTTATTGTGTACTTAATTTGTGAATTTTACCTATTATTTGCCTTAAAATGTTAAAATTTAACGGGAAATTTTTATTGATTTAATGGGCGCTTTTTTTTATTATTTTTATTTATTTTGTTTAAGTTAAGACTTATGGTCGTATTAACCATTAACTTGAACTCCCGGTCCAACGAAAAAACTTGAAAAGCATCTAAAGGCAGGACACAGCTTTCCAGCAAAATTTTACAGGCTGTTTCTGCCATCTAGCTTCGAGAATTTCATATAATCTTTGATTGATTATTTTCACCTAAAAGATCTGAAAATAACTATACCGCTAGATGGCAGAAACAACACGGCACAGTTTGCTGAAAATTTGCACCCTGTCCTTGTACGCTTTTCAAATTTTCTTGTTGAACCGGGAGTTTAAGTTATTGGTGAATAACAGCCTTAATTAGTTAGTCAATTGAATAAATTGAAATTTATCCTTGTTTAAATATGGTAACTGGTTAATTATTAGTGTAACAATTAGCTTATTTTTTTATATAATTTTACATTTGACTAATTTCTTCATCAGAAGTTTTAGTTAATTTGTCAAGAAGCATGTTTTTGAAAAGATTTTTAAATAATATAAGCTAAATTTTTTCAATGTCTTAATTATTCATAGAAAATTGAGTGAAAAAATATTTTTTAATTGTAATTTTTCCAGTCGCAACTCAAACCTTATGCATTCTAAATTTAAAATATTTTCTAGCCTTTTTTACAAGAACCTATAAAAATATATGAAAGTCCATAATAAATATTCTTTTAAGGCAGAGTTTTACATATGTAAAAGAAAGTATTGCATTCGTAAAAATTTTCAACTTTTAGTCTTCGATGGATTTACACGTTTAAAAATGTTTCAAACATGATCTGACCATTCCGAAACTGGCTATCTGTGTGTGTGTGTTAGGCATGTGTGTGTTACACAACACAATCCAGTTTTGCCCACTACCATTATAAGATATTACACTGGTTGTTCATATCAACTTAAACTTCACAATACTTTGAATTACCTGTATATATACATTAGATTTCATTTAATAAAATTATTCTTAAAAGATCACCGCCCCCCTCCACACACACACACATCATCACATATAATAGAGGGTGTTGTGTTGTTTATGGTAAACTGACTATGCGATGATCCTAGGCCAATGTGACGTTCCTTCCGTGGATCTCTTTCTAGAAAGTTCTAGCTCACATCCATGCAGGTTTCAGAAAAATCCCTTAACTGCTAGGCTGACAAGCTAGTCCTGAGTTCGAATCCCAGATTTAATGGTTTCAAAATTAGTAACTGTAATAAATCAAATTATGAATCACTCTCGTTATAATAGATCATGAAGGAAAAACAAAAATTAACCAATGTATTATTCAAAAACTATCTGAAAGCTATATTCCTCTCCATGAGATTCATTTTTGGCTCTCTGTAAAATGTAAGTACAGTAAACTCCCGATTATCCGCGGTGAACGGGGAATAGACAAACGCGGATAATCGAATCAGCGGATAATCCACAAAATGTTCAAAAAGGGGATATAAATCAACACATAAAGCCTTTTGAGAAATACTATTTAATTAACAGTTAAGCATGACCTACATATACAATTTAACATACTAATAAAAATTTCTACTTACATTTTGCTCTATTTTTGAACAAAAAAATCGGTGAAGCATTTTTGTTTTTTTGTACTAAAACACTTTTTCTTAATTTGCGATTGCAGTTTCTTTATCAGCATTTTGTCACAAAGTGATACATCGTCCTGTTCCTCGAGATATTTTATTAGTCCATCTGCATGTGCTAGGGCTGCGTCGTGGCTCATCCTCTGCTGAGTTTTATCTCCTTCTTCCTCTTCTTCTTCACTATCTTCTGAAACTGGGTCTAATGCTTGGCCCACAATTTGTTCATCTGTGAGGTGTTCAATACCTGGATCATTGTCGTCACAATTAATCTACTCTTTAATGTTTCCTTCATTGACTTTTCTCCTCCAGTAACAGATTTATCTAAATTTCCCAAATCATGAGTAGAAATTTCTTCCTCCTCTATAAACTGTTCCAAAGTATTTTCCACATTTGGTAAAATTTTTCTCCAAGACCTTACCAAAATAGACTGCTTAACTGCGTCCCAATCAGTGTGTATGCCATAAACGCTGTCAAGAATCGTGTAATATCTTCAAAAGCCTTGAAGGTCATTACTCTCTTCTATCTTTCTTTGTAATAAGTTTGTTCTGTATTTTTAAATTCCCTTTTAAATTCAGGCCCTTGACGACCGCGGATAATCCGCAAAGCGGATAATCCGACCGCCGATAATCGGGAGTCTACTGTATCTGTAAGAGTAAAAATCAGTAAAAAAATCACAATTTGCAACAACACAATTGTGAATTTTTTTTTTATCTTATAAGCATTTTCATGGTAATAATCTAATCTTTTAAAAGCTTATTTTATTAATAAACCTAATAAACAAAATGCCCGAAAAGTAACACTGTAAACTGGTACCATTGCTAAAACGCTTTATTGAAATAAGGAAATAAAAATTTATGCTTTATGTGGAAGATCGAAGAAAAATTGGTGGGGGTGGAGAGAGGGGGGGGGGAGTTACAAATTTCGCCAAGAGAGTCCCATACGAAAAATATGCCATACTTTCAGCAAATCAAAGTCATGGTTAAGTACCGTCATATTATACAGCTCTTTAAATAAAAATGACATTCAATTTTTTGAGGTTCATTATGTTGATTAGTAACACGGTTTATTTAAAATAAACCAAAAATGCATTGATATTAAGAAACAGTTTTCAGCAAATTTGAAAACTGGCTCCTAAGTACAGTCGGTAACAAAAGTATCCGAACACTAGCAAAAATTCCTATATAAAAAAAGTAGAGTTAATACTGCTTTGTTAAATAAATCCTTGTCGAATCATGTTCTTTGTCAGTCTAAGAGCAGGATTCGAGAAGGATTTATTTAATAAACGGTATTAACTCTACTTTTTTTACATAGTAATTTTTGCTAGTTTTCGGACAATTTTGTTACCGACTGTAGCTCGGACGATTTTTGAAAGAGTATTTTATTCTGCACATGCAATATCCATTTTCATTCATTACCAAACTGAAAAAAAAAAAAAAAAATGTCGCCAAGGGGATTCTATATTCAAACTGTGCCTACTTTAGTCTGCGGATGACAAAATCAAGGAAAAAAACTTGTAAGACAATTCGATTAATTTAAACGAATATTTTAAAAATAAATAAATCCAAATAAAAATATAAGCTATTATGATATCAGATTTATCAGATATTTTTGTTTAAACAGGTATAATTTTTAATTTTAACATTCATGTGTAAAAAAGTTTTCTTTTTAAATTTTGAAACTAAAATGGGCTTTTTATTTAATAACTTGTGAACTAATTGTCCTATTCAATTAAAAGTTACGACGTTAGATAGATTTTTGACTGTTTAATAAATGTAACAAATTTTGTAGAGATTGGTGAACGGTTTACTTTGTATAACAAAGTAGAATCTAATATAACACATCATGGAATTTATCAAATTATAATCGCAGTCCAGAATTTTTTTTCGAAGTGTTTTTACCTGACACCGTTCTGGAAGCTTTTTGCTTAACAGTTTTTGACTTTATTAATAAACGTCTGTCTTCCAGAAGGCTTAAAAATGAAATTCTTGTACCTACTCAGTATTCACCGAGTACGTACTGAATTCTTGGTGCAGCTCTTGTAAAGCATAAAATTTTAAAAGATTGTCTTTTGAAGTGTGTGAAAATTTCCGTAGATGAAAAATAATGTAATAAAACACAAATTGTGAAAAAAAATAAATAAATACTCCAAGATTTTCGGATAAGAATAATAGTACAACATTTCATCAGGCAAAAAAGTAGACATAAGTGGCATTTTCATGCACTCGCACATATCATTTTTTTTTTTTTTTTTTTTTTTTTTATGTATCATATTTGCTGAAAAAGTTTATTTAATTATTTGAACAACAGACCATTAGCATATTGAACTGTTGGAATATGTAATAAGACGGCATTAAACAGAAATAAAAATATATAACAATTTAAATGTCAACGTATTTAGTGCAGTATGCTATACGGTATGAAAACTGCAGTTTGCTCTTGATATTTCTTGTATTGGTATTTTCATCGCTGCGTAAATATTTATACATTCAACTGTTATTTAAATTTATAATTAAAATTAATATAAATTCAGAATCTGATACAAAGTCCTTTTTTTTTTTTTTTTTTTTTTCACTACTGTTTTGATAAAATTGATTTGTAACCAAACCATCTAATTACAAGTACAGTTGTATTTAAATAGTAGTGGAGAAAACAAAAAGTTCCCTTTTACTTTGGTGTGTCTCTGAACTGCTATGATCTAGTCCTCATAACTGAGCTTTACGAGTCATAACAATACTATCTTTTGATCAGGGATGTGATTATCAAAAAATGCGAAGATGAAACTATTACTATATCCAAGACAAGACATTGAAATTAAATACTTGTCAAAATTTATTGTATTAGAGCAAGAAATATATTTTATAATCTTTAATTTAAACAAAAAAAGAAACAAAAAAAAGATTTTATAATTTAGTATTCAATTAAGTTTTATTTGATTAGCTGATTAAACAAATTCGCATCCGAAAGACAAAAAAGTTTTTAAAATAACATATCTTTATTAAAACCCGAATAAACTACTACTTTAGAAAGGCTAACGAAAAATATTTGAGATGCATACAGCTGTTTCGGTAGCCTTAAGAGCACCGTCTTCAGTGCAAAAAGAATTCTGAAACTGGAGAAGTGCTCGTATATATAGGAGAAGGACCGAATTATATTTTTCTTTGGCGTTTTTGACGTAGTAGTTTATTCGGGTTTTAATATTCCAACGCCAAGTCTCTGTTATTAACATATCTTTATGCCAATATTTATTAAAAGTAATTTAAAGCAAGAACATAAAATTAATTAAAAATTAATTTCAATTAAAAAAAAATCAATTTAAACTTAAGTTAAAAAGAAACTATAAAATTATTACCTGTATAGCAATCCATAATTTCTTAGATGTGATGTCCATTCATTTCCAAAGCATTGCCAATAAGAGGTTCTTCAATCGTGCAGCTTTTTAATACACACTGCACATTTTAGACACTCACCAGGCTTTTGAAATTAGTAACAATCGTTTAGCAAGTGGTTCTACAGTATTTACATTGTTCTCTGCATGAGGGGTGCCTTATTCGATGGTCTTTCAGTTTTTCTGTAGGAGGGCTGCCTCAGTATCATCTTACAGGGTTAATCATCTGAACTGAGTTTCGAGAGAGAAATTTCATCTTTTCATTCGCTCTTTTAGTATGAAACCAATGGATGTTACAGAATTAAGTACTCGTAATATGAGTAAAAATAAATTTAAAAAAGTAGGAGGAAGTTAAAAAAAAAAAAAAAAAAGAAAAAGAAAAAAAAGGAAATGATTTATGATTCATTTATGATAATATCTTATCCTCCCCCTCCACACACGCCAATAAATAAATAATTAAATAAAAATATATACATACACACACACACACACATATATATATATTAAAGACATTTATTATACAATATTTTCTTTCAACTGACCAGTTATACAACAAAATATATCACGTATAATAATTAAAAAAATAATAAAATAACATATTTTTATGTCAATTAATACTTAATAAAATTAATTTAAAACAAGAACATAAAATCATGTAAAAATTAATTTCAGTTAAAAAGAAAAAAAAAATCAATTTAAACTCATTTATGATAATATCTTATCCTCCCCCTCCACACACGCCGCCAATAAATAAATAAATAAATAAAAATATATACATACACACACACACACACACACACACACACACACATATATATATATTAAAGACATTTATTATACAATATTTTCTTTCAACTGACCAGTTATACAACAAAATATATCACGTATAATAATTAAAAAAATAATAAAATAACATATTTTTATGTCAATTAATACTTAATAAAATTAATTTAAAGCAAGAACATAAAATCATGTAAAAATTAATTTCAGTTAAAAAGAAAAAAAAAAAAAAATCAATTTAAACTTTAGTTAAAAAGAAAATATAAATTTATTACCTGTGTAGCAATCCACATTTTTTTTAGCTGTGAATACGCACTGCACAATTTAGACACTAACCAGGCTTTTGAATTTAGTTACAATCGTTTTACAAATTTTTCTACAATATTTACAATGTCCTCTGCTGGAGGTGTGCCTTAGAGGGTGGTATTTCACAGTCCTTCTGTAGGAGGGCTGCCTCAGTGTCATCTTACAGAAGTCATCCTCTGAATTGTGTTCCGAGAGAGAAATTTCATCTTTTCTTTTGCTCTTTTAGTATGTTACCAATGAATATCAAAGAATTAAGTACTTAAAATACGGGTAAAAATAAATAAAAAAAAGAGAAAATTAAAAAGGAAAAAAATTAAAGTTACATTTTTGAAAATATAAAGTACTATAGAGATATAAAGCTAGCCACTCTTAAGATTGCTTTACCTTTATAAGTAATATTTTGGATCAAACTAACTAAAAATATTATATAGCTTTAACTTATTAACGATAATATGTTATCCTCCACCTCCACACACACGCTAGAAAAGAAAGTAAATACACACACACACACATATATTTACACACACATAATAAGTCTTTAATATATATATATATACATATATATTAAAGACTTATTATACAATATTTTCTTTCAACTGATCTGTTATACAACAAAATATGTCACATATAATAATTAAATATGAAAAATCGAATGTTATTAAATAATCATAAGACACTTTAAATGACTTGATTATTTTAGCAGTCGGAAATTCTTCGGTAGTTCTGTTGACTTATGATAATAATAGTAAAAAAAAAATTATAGTTTCTCTAAATTAAATTATAATAATGCTTTATTAGTATTTACACAAAAGATATTATATATAAGACATTTACAAGAACTATTAATGCTTAGTTTATCTATGGTAAATGGTAGTTAAATAATAATAATAATAATAATAATAATAATAATAACTGCACTAAAATGACTTATTTGTTTATTTTATTATTATTATTATTATTTATTTATTTATTTATTTATTTATTTATTTATTTGAGCAATTTAGTAAAACCACATGAATGATAATTTATAAATAATTTTACGAGATTTAGTTTAAATGAATTTATATAAATATTTTAACAATGGAAATTTTAGTTTAAAATGCTTTAGTTTATCTATGGTAGAGTGGAAGTAAAAAGATAAAAATTACAATTGAACCAAATAGTGATTATTTTTATTTGAATATTTATGACACATATTTTTCTCACATGAAACTGAATATCACAATTTTTTTATAAGTTTTACAAACACAAATGGAAATTAATCCGTACTTATTTTAGTGAAAGAAAATTAAATAGATTAATTTTAGTTTTCCATTGTAACACGCACTAGATGGTGCTAATACGTTTACTTAAAATGTTAATGTTAATGCTAATCGGTAACTATTTACTTTTTTCTGCAATAATTTATAAGCAATCAATTTTTAGAAAGTGTCACAGATTTCAGCAGTGTTATCGATTTTATACACTGATGGAAAAAAAAAAAATCCCAACACCAGGAAGGAGCTGTGCTAGATAAACGAAATTTGGTAGGCGTGTTTATACATCTGAAAGATGACGTCGATTCAAATTTTGAGCTACGCGCATAAGTGTGGCGCTAGTAGCAACACTATGAACATGCAAATGAGGTTTGCTTTAAATAAGCGCTGTAAGGTTCGTGATCGTTATTTACAGTTGAGATTTGACGTAGTGGGTTAATGTTAGTCAAGGATGCCTCTAAGAAGACGAAGAAGCCATTATCAACAGCTCACTGAGTTTGAACGAGGTCGTGTAGTAGGGCTACGAGAAGGTGGGTTTTCTTTCCGCGATATTGCAGAAAGACTTGGCAGGAATGTATCCACTGTGCATGAGTGTTGGCAGCAGCGTTCAAGGGAAGGTACTGCCTCAAGAAGACCGGGTTCCGGGCGGCCACGTGGCACTACTGAGAGGGATGACTGCCGTGTTCGGCGTATGGCTGTGGCTAATCGTACTGCGTCTGCAGCTGATATTCGAGCTGCAGTTGGCCCCACAGTGACACAACGAACTGTTACAAATCGGTTACTTCAAGGACAGCTCCGAGCCAGACGCCCTGTAGCGTGCATTCCACTGACTCCAAACCACTGCCGTTTGCGACGTGAGTGGTGTCAAGCTAGAGCTCATTGGAGGACGGAGTGGAGATCTGTTGAGTTTTCTGATGAAAGCCGGTTCTACCTTGGTCGCAGTGATAGCCGTGTGTTGGTTAAAAGGACGCCAGGTGAACGCCTGCTAGTGACCTGTCTGCGGCCTAGACACACAGGGCCTACTCCTGGAGTTATGGTTTGGGGAGCAATTTCGTATGACAGCAGGAGCACTCTCGTCGTTATCCCACGCACCCTGACTGCAAATTTGTACGTCAGTCTAGTGATACAACCTGTTGTGCTGCCATTCATGAATAGCATTCAAGGAGGTGTTTTCCAACAGGATAACGCTCGCCCTCATACCGCTGTTTTAACCCAACATGCTCTACAGAGTGTCGACATGTTGCCTTGGCCTGCTAGATCACCAGATCTTTCTCCAATCGAGCACGTATGGGACATCATTGGACGACAACTCTAGCGTCATCCACAACCAGCATTAACCGTCCCTGCATTGACCGCCCAAGTGCAACAGGCATGGAACTCCATCCCACAAACTGATATCCGACACTTGTACGACACAATGCATGCACGTTTGCATGCTTGCATTCAAAATTCTGGCGGTTACTAATGTACCAACATTTCACATTTGAAATGGCTCTTCTCGCCAATGGCTCTACCTGTGATCTTGAAACTTTAATCAATTAAATATGTTACCTAGACAAATGTATTGCTGAAATTTCATTACTGTACAATAATTTTTTCTTGGTGTTGGGATTTTTTTTTCCATCAGTGTATTTCAATATTTAAACTGTTTATTATTTTCAATTGATATTTTTATTTACATTTCGCTGTTTTTATAAAAAAGTTCATTAAGATTTATTTGCTAAATTTGGATACTTCCCCTTTTTCATTTTTAATAAAAAGACATGAATATGTTTTTCTTTAATTATAACTTAAATATGGTTCAAAATTTCGAGTACATGAAGCAAAAATAAATTAGCATACAAGCATGATTAATGTGATAAAACCCAGAACAGGATAAAAATTACGCAGAGAGAAACCAAACCAAGTTTCTGTCAAAAATGTGTAGGTACATTATTAAAAATAAAATGATAACTATGTATACTGTAAGAACTAATGAAATGTTTTACACTTTGCTCTGTTTCTAAATACTATATTACTGAAATTTTATTTTGAATAACGAAATTACATTAAATAAAAATTTGTATGGAATAAACACAACACAATAAATGATTATTAAGCCTTGCATGATACATTAAAGGAGTCATCCAAGAAATTAAAAGTAAACTCATATAAAAATGTAATATATAAATAAAAATTTCATTCCAATCTAAAAATGTTATTCACACTTTTAAGGTGCAACAGCGTAATTTTTTCTTTCAAATGGCGTTCATCCATATATTTTTTATCGTTGCATGCTTTGAAATTCTTTCAACGTTTCTGTTTAGCATGTTAGTAAGTACCACAGATTGTGTGTCAGTTTGTAACCATAATTACTATAAAAAAGGAATTAATAGGAAAAAATAACGAAGAAATTATTATTATTATTTTTTTAATATAAGGCGAATGATTTAAAAAACGCACAAATATAACGAAAATAGAAGCAGATGATAAATCCAGGAACGTCATTTGAAAACTGTGGTAGGCGCGGGAAAGTCCAGCTTTCTGCCAACCGCCAGTGTACCCTTTAATTATTGACGTCAAGAGGAACTGCTCTACAGTTTTGTTTTAAAAATCTTAAATCCAAACAGGCTTTCTATTAAACTTTACATTTAAAACGTTTCTTTCCTGTATGGGAAAGGAAATTTATGTTCGAAATTTGTTTCGTTAAAAATGATATTTTAACATTCAGAACAAGCATATGGTTTCTATCCAGTATGAGACATAAGATGAGTTTTTAAACTTCCTAACTGCGAAAATAATTTTGGACACATTTAACATTTATGAGGTTTTTCTCCAGTATGAATAAGGAGATGTTCATTCAAATTGTATTTAGTCAAAAACAACTTTTTGCGTTCAGGACAAACAAACGCTTTTTCTCCCGTATGTGAACGGAGATGATAGACAAACCTGTTTTGAGGACAATCCTTTTTGACTATATGGACAAACAAAAAGTGTTTTCTCTATAGGCCCCGTTCACAATATCAGTTTTACTGGAGTTAAGCTCCCCAAATTCTTCCCATTTGAACCGGTTTCTCAAAAGAGAGACTAATTACTAACTTTTGAAATAATCCCTGATTGGACTAGGCAGGATTATTCCTTTTAAAACCCGTCTTTAATCACAAATCCTTTGGGATATACAGTCGGTGGTAACAAAAATAACCGAACACTAGCAAAAATTCCTATGTCAAAAAAGTAGAGTTAATTCCGTTTTGTTAAATAAATCCTTGTCGAATCATGTACTTAGTCAGTCTAAGTACGTGATTCGACAATGATTCATTTAACAAAACAGTATTAACTCTACTTTTTTTATATAGGAATTTTTGCTAGTGTTCAGATACTTTTGTTACCGACTGGACTGTAACTGTGTGCTGCGCCGTATTGGATTTACCTGTGTTCGCTTTCATTTATTTCCTTTTACGTTCTTTTTTTTTTTGTTTGTTTGTTTGCTTGTTTGCTTGTTAACTTGAAAGATGTCTGGCAAAATTATGCGTGACGCTCGTTGGTCTCAGGAAGATACAAAAGCTTTGCTAAATTTAAGCTCCCTGTTTATTTCTACAAAATAGCCTCAGTAACAAAAATAAATTGAATTTGAAAGAACTTTTTTTAATCATTCAATTGACTAATTTCAATTTTACATTATCCATTTACATAAAGATTATATTTTATTTTTTCATATTAATAAACCGGCATAGCTAAGAGAGTAAAGAGTTACAATATCTTTTTATTATTATTCGAAGAAAATACAGTAAAAGAAGTAATGAATACAATAGAAAATATAAATAAATAAATTACAATTATTTATCAAGTAAAATTTTATTATCACGGTTTTAGTTGAATTAAAATTTATTGTTCTTTAAAAAATATATAATTATCTAAAGAACTATAATGAATAAAAAATGGGAGCAACTTCTTGATGAATAAATTGGTATTTTCAATTTACTTTTAAAGATGCTGATTTGGAGCTTACGCAGTGGCATAATACTATCTCCAATGCATAAATAAAGATCATTTTTCCTATTTATTACACTAAAAAGAAAATATTACTTCAAACATAATAGAATAATAAAATATTTTTGCTCGTGCTTTTCATTTGTAAATTTATACACTATCTTTCTTTAAATGGCCGGGCACTTTCGAATTAAGACTCTTTGTCAAACATCTAGAAAAATCCATGACGAATTGTCCTAAAACATTCGAAGTGTAAAGAATATGCTAACTTCATATATTTCAGCGAAAAAAAAAAAGTCCAAAAAGCAACAACGGGAGTGGTAAAATTTAAAGAAAAAAAAAATTTAGGATTATCCTGTAAAAAGTAATGCTTTAGATACGGAATGCAGGAACGGAATGTGATTATGATACTGCCTGCTCGGTGATTTACACCTTTTCATTGAAACCTTAACGCCTTTCGGAATTCCGCCCATTCTTTAATGAGATACAACGTCTACAAAATTTTGATAATCCATGCATGACACTCATACAGGCATGCACTTTTAAAAATGGTCAAATCGTTTTCATGACCTTTCAAAACGTGTAAATGCATCGAAAACCAAAAGTCAAAATTTTCACGTATTTAACATTTTCTTCTTTTGGATAGAAGAAAATAATAAAAATCATGGTAACTGGTATTGGCATTTATGTTATTCCTAGTACAATAGTACTTGACTTCCAGTGTACAGATGAGTGTCTATTTAAATTAAAGAACCAACTGAAAAATTAGGTATAACTGCAGCACAGGGCCGCGTAAATGTAAGACTACTATAATTTAACGAAAAAAATTAATTTAAAAAATTTAGAGTGAAAGAAATTTAAGTATAAATATAAAAATGACAGAAATATAATTATAAAGTTTGAATAAGAAATTGAGAGATAAGAAAAAAAAAATCTCACATAGTACCAAAAAGGTTCATAAAAAAAAAGAAAAAAAAAAATCAATACACTAAACAAAAAGCATATATCAACGTTTTTCAAAGATAAAGGATGATTGTGGTAATTATTTTACTAAATAATTTACTTTTTTTTTTTTTTTTTCCGTACATCTATAACTAACGGCAATAGAATTAAGCTAATGTTTTGCGTTGTGAGTTAAAGGGACCTTACTTCACTCTTCCCCCATTGAAAACCGGTTGTTGCCTTCTCCATCCTCACTCCAAGATAGTTGTAAACGGACGAAAAAGGAAGGAGGATTAAAAGAAGCATCGTTAAATGCTGGTAGATTTTGAGCAAGGTTGTAAACGTGCCTTATTGGCCGAGTTTTATTTCGGGTTAATTGATCCTTTGAAAATGAAAAATTTCCCGATTCATTGAAAAATTAGGCACTTTGTATCATAATGTACGGAGAATGTGTCACTGTTTTATAAGTGCGATTTTCATTAAGTCGGTTATATTTTCATCATCGGGCCTGTTTGTTTCCGTCAGCTTGAGATATGTTAAACTTGACTCCTCAGAGAGAACCACATCAGCCCAATAATTAACAGATCATTTTTTAGTTTTCTTTTAACCTCTCTGAAATCTTGCTTACCTAATTCTTTTCGTTAAGAATGTATTTTTTTTCTTCTTTTTCTTTTCAGTTTTTCTGGCATTTAAACATGCTTTGTTTAATCGTTTTTGCACTCAAAGTGTGTACAATAGTCAGCGATGCAACTTCTATGAAGACAGATGTTCTCCCAATTTCCGCCATTACGGGCGGCAAATGTGAACAAAAGACATCACACTTTAGGGTTATCAGGAAGAAGTTTTGTGCCTTGGAGTATTCGGTTTTCTTTACATGTTTACGATGTTCTGTTTTATTCATTGCTAAATGCTAATATGCGATGAACGTGTTCTTTTCTACAGGTGCAAGTTTTGTTTCTGGGTTTCTGCTATCGCTTTATTTAAATTATTTCACTTTCTATAAATGCGTAATTTAACTTTAATTTAATAAAGATATTTAGCTATTTTTTTTTTTTTTTTTTTTTTTTTTTTTTTTTTTTTTTTCAATTTTCTCATTGAATTAAAAATACAATTTTCGTGACTGTTGTTAGTTAATAGAAAATAAAGTTCTTTATTGACATTCATTATATTTCATTCTGAAGCACTCATAGTTCTGTCTGAGCATCAAAGGTATATTATTTTCCGGAAAAGATTTTAGTTTAATTAATAAGGAAAGTAATTGTAATAATGTAATTTAATATGAACGATTTAATATGCCTTTTTTAAATGATATATGTATTTTTTTCCCTTGATGTATCAGAACTGTTATTGTAAAAATTTCTTATTTTTGCTTTAAATAAATTCTTCATACATTTTTACTGTGCTTTTGTAATATTTGTTTCGAAATACTTTATTTATTTTATTATTATTATTATTATTATTATTTTAAGATTTATTATTTATTATTTTTCTGTGGTATTTAATATTCTCGAAGAAAAATTATAATGAAAATATTAGCATTAAAAAGATTTAATAACTTCTGAAAAAAGTGAATTCTGCTGAAATTTCTCTCTTTCTTTTATTCCCCATGGTATATTTAGATTTCTTTTTAAATCTCATGCTTTGAAACATTTTTTAAATATTGAATAATAATCTCTTAATTTTATTTTATTTTCGTTTTTAAATTAATGTACTATTAAAAAATGAAAAACGTAACGTATTGTTTGTTTGTTTATTGATAACAGATATACATCAAACTTGCATGCTTCACTCAATGTGCGCTTGTAAATCTTCTTCAGATAAAGAGAGATAGCACTAGCACATGACAGAATTACAATACGAAGAATTAGAAAAACACCCAGGGCCAGCGCGGGAATCGAACCCGCTCTCCTACGCTCGAAGTCGATTAGCAGTGTGGCGACATAGCGACTCGGCCACGGGGTCCCACGTAACGTATAATGCTACATGCTACGCTTCTTGTCAATACTGCAGTTAATGCTGAGTTGAAAAATATTTTTAGTTTAAAGAAATTAATTTGTTTTTATTATTTTGTATACACGTCTTGATAAACAAAATGGGAGTAAGTGGGATTTATTTAAAAAACACAACCCAGCTTCTTGTCTCTAAATGTGCCCCCTTACAAAAACCAAGCTACAATTCTATCTTGTTATGTTTGAAAGCTAGAATAGAAATCTTGCAAGACAAAAAGTCTTGCATTTTCGGAATGATAAAAAGAAAAATATTTCGCCCGTGACTGGTTTGCTTCAACTTGTTCACCTTTCTATAAAAGTTGCACAGAAAACACACTGTCATAACTTGTGACACTTTTAATTAAAAATAATAACCAACAATTTATACAAAATATAAAAGCAGAATTATCTCAAATACTTGCCATATCCGTGCACAGTAACGTCGACACATCCTCATAGAACGAATGAACAAATTAAACCAAATTTTTCTGAACTAAAGTTTTACAGAGATGATAAGAGATGTAGAGACCCTATATATAGAGGACTCCCGGAAAAATGGGTAAGGGAAAGATGGGTAACGGAAAAAGGGGTCAGCGGAAAAAAGGGTAATGGAAAAATGGGTAAGTGGAAAAAAGGGTAAGCGGAAAAATGGGTAAAGGAAAAATGGGTAACGCAAGAATGGGTAATTTGCGAATTGCTACTTGCGAATCATATACTGAAATTGCCCCAAATTATGCCATAGAGTTAAACTATGTTTCGAAGGGCGAGTCCAGCCTCTGGAACACTTCGACCGATCCAACTGGGCCCTGAGTCATTTGATCCACGACCGGACGAAAGCAGAGGCTGGACGACTCCGATCCTTTTATTGGATCAAAATCAGTTCTGCCATCTATAGGCTTAATTTGAAATTAGCTATGGAATATTATATATTCCATAGTTATAACGTTAAATTAATTAAAGAAAAATTTAATTCATTATTTAAAAATGTAATTTAACTATGAATTATAAAAAAAAGATAGGTGCATAACAATTTTTTTTTTTTTTTTTTTTTTTTTTATTCTGCATAGTTGGGTACATATACACTGAAATAAAATAATATTAATTATATAATTCTTTTTTGAAAATTATTTAAACAAAAAAACAATAACAATAAAATTTTAATTTTAGAAATTTTTCCAGCAAAAAAAAAAAAAAAAAAAAAAATTATTATTTCCCTCAGTTATGCATTATTGTATTTTAATGATATACTGTAAACAATTTTAAGTTTTATTTTGTGGATTTATTATCAAGCTAATTTTTGTTAAATATTTTTAAGTTTGAATGCTGAAATTTAAAACAAATAATTAGCACTCAAATATTTGATGTAAATAAGAAGTAGGTTCTTTTATTATGATCTAAGGTAAGAAATATAAAACTATTACACATTGCAAAAAATTATTAAATTTAAATTTAAATCAATTAGTACAAAAAAAAAAAAAAAAAAAAAAAAAAAAAATTATAAATCTTCATTAAATTCGTTTGTTAAATTCAATTAATTCTGATTTCAATCAATAATATTTTAAATGTTTAATATATTTATGATTTTTTATAATTATTATTTTTATTTAAATATAAATTAAATGTTGATTTTTAAATATTGTTAATTATTTTTATGTTTTAATGCTGAAATTTAATGCAAATATTTAGTATTCATACATAAAAATGTTTCATAAAAATTAACTGATCGATAAATTGTCAGCAGGGAGCATTTTAAAATTTTATTTTATTCAATTTAAATAATATTCGAGAAATTTTAATTTGCATTATTGTATATTTCAATCCATTGCATGCATATATTTATAATTCTAAAACAATTATACAGTTATTTACCAAAAAAAAATTGCTTGTATGCTTATTCGCGATTGTAAGAACCGATAGATGGCGTAACCAGATCAATAACCAATGTCCAATCATAGCAATGGATTTGTAAATGGATCAAATGACTCGGAAAAATTTCTTGGGGATTTGATCCACGAACGGTCCATGGAACACATTACACTGGACGACTTTGATCCAGACCGGTCGATGAGACTGGACGCATTGTTCCACGACCAATTAGGGTGCTACCACGAACACATCGAAATGTTTCGATGATCGAATGTGACGTCACTTTGACGTAATATTTCGATGCGAATTTGAATTTTCGATCACTTCGTACTCTGAGCCAAGCGCATCGAAAAGTTTTGATGGTAAATCCATCGAAACACTTTCGATGAGGAATTACCGAGTGAAACTGTTTACGATAGCTCGTTTCTTCATACTTTTCGTCTGCTACTGCTAAAGGGAAACATGTTTGTTTTTATTTTTAATGTGAATGGGTAAAATAAGTTTTTTTCTCTATATGTACATTGAAGTAAATTTTATTGTTATGTTGGGCTTCTACATACGTATTACGGAGTAATATGCACGGTTATTTATTTATTTTTAAATAAAGATATCTTAAAACTTCACCGACGGATTGCAGTGTTTATAATTTCAATTTCTGAACTTTATATTGGTAATATTTTTCAGAAGTGTTAATTATCAAAAAATAACTAATCAAAAAAAAAAAGATCGTTATTTTTTAAAAAGTTTTATATTATGCTGTGATTTGCCTATAATCAAAACATGTAAAGTTTTCTTAATTTTAATAGCTAAATGAGGCAGTAAATTTTAACTTTTAGGGATAATAAAATTCTTTCATTGGTAAATATACTGGTTTTTCACTTTTAGGTATATACATAATTTTTTCTAAATTGTTTTGATATTAACTGGATGAAAAAACCCTCTTGTAACAGAATATCACAAATGTCACCATTTGGGCATCTAGCTTTCTTATTTATTTATAAACATATATTGTAAATAAGAAACAAAGTGAGATAAAACATAATATATTATGGGGCAAATTTTAAGTGATGCGGCATGCTTGTTTTGTGCTCTCAAGTTCAAAACTGGGGCCATTATGGCATGTCTGTGTTTCTTGAAAAGCTATAATCCAATTGAAAGATTTTATTCGAAGAAAGTTCTACAAACAATTTCCAGATTTATTGTTAGCAAAAGTGAATCAGCCTGATGAGGTATCTTCTGTGTGTTGTCTACAATTCTGAATATTTAAAAATTGTGGAATTTAGTGGAATGAAAATAATTTCATCACATATTCATCAGAAATTGTCATTATTTTTCATTAGAAGTTGTTAAATCATGTGAAGTGCAGTGACTTCATACATGTAAGTATTAATAGATTTAATTATTTTGTGTGTTCCATTGATATTTAAGTCTGTATATATGTTAAAGCTTGTAAAGTAATTTTTCATAATTAATATATGTGAATGTGTTACACTTAATGCAATAATGAATGCATTTTCGAAAAAAAAAAAACCTTTTATACTTTGTATACATACAAACTTTCAGGGATTGATCCAGGTTTAATCTTCCATTTTTACAATCACCATTTATACTGCTTAATGTCAAGTTAATAGAGTTTTGTTGAGCCAAATTAAGGCATTAATTAAAAATAATACTGAAATGAAAGCATGAAAATATTTAATAAAAGGATCACTTTTATAAAACAAAGTCTTGTGCAGGGGCTCATTTTATGAATTTGAATTTTGTGACCCTTTTTATGATGCAGAAATTTATGAAGGGACCCAAATTTTGCCTTGATTGAACCCTGACTTTTACAAAAAATTCATAAGTTGTGTAAGAGATTGTTGAAATGATGTTGAAGTTTCATATACCATATTAATGTGTGTTTGTGACATACTTTCATTTATTTTATTTATTTCGCAATATTCTTTGTAAAAAATTTCTTTGGAATTCCAAGCAATTAACACATATGAATAATTTTCTGTGCACTACCTATAAATTTTAGCAAGACACATCTCTCAGGACAATGACTTTGTAGAATGAGATTGTTTTATGTGAATCAGAAGTCTGAACAAGATGAGCTAGTAAACAAAAGTAAATTTTTATACGAGCTGGGCCAGCAAAGCATAATCATCATTTTTATTTCAAACTCTTAAAAAGGAATTTTTTCTTTTATTTAAGTAAAGGTTAAGAGTTTTATTTATAATATAAATACTGCATAAAAGTTGGAAAAATAAAAAATTAGGGTAAGATTGACTTTCTACTGCCTCTTATGTTTAGAATATTTCGTGAGTACACTAGATAAACATTCTGTAGAAGTTATGAGCTTTCTGTTTACTTTTGCTTCTTTGCATCACCTGTTATGTAATTCACTGCTGCGTAACACAGATTGGGTTGAAGTTTGTTATTTAGCATGACTGCATGCATGTTTTTTCTTTTCTTTTTTTCTTTGAAAAAGAAAGTATTTGAATTTTTAGACATATTTCTGACGTTTATGTCAGTGGTGGTCTGGTTTGTTGGTTAAAGGTACTTTCTGTATATATATTACTTAAATAGTCCATATGGCTGTCCATTCCGTATTTCTGAATGAATATTACCGTCAATGAATGTTAAGGAAATATGATAAGTACAATGAAAGATATTTTTCTATTGGCATAGTTTGGGAAATAAGGGTGTGCTTGAGTAGTGTATGAAAGAGAGTTTAATTGTGTCTTTTTATGTTTGGCCTGTGTGTAATGAAAATATGATTTTAACAGAATGTAAAGTTAAAATCAATGGTTTTGCATGGATGTATAGAAATTGTTTTAAAGTGAAAGAAATGAGGCATAATATGTGTCATAATGTAAAGAAAGGGTTGTGGTTTTCTAGCAGTCATTTGGTTATCCCCCCCCCCCCCCAATCAAATGACAGATATTGACATTAAATCAGAAGGAAGTTTGGAGGAGGGGGGGGGGAGTATATCAAAGGCGAAGGTGCTTCATGAATTACAGACATGAAACAGAGGTAAGTGAGCTGTGATTTTCTATTTTATAAAATATCTAAATATCCATGAATTTTTGCTTTACTTGTTTTTTGAAAAATATGTTTGATTATTACGTATTTTTGTGCTTTTTAAATAGTTTATAAAATGTGATTTTTGTTGGTTAAAAACTGTTTAAACTGTTGCTTTTTCTTTCTTTTTTTTTTTTTTTTTTTATGTGAAGCATACAGACGTGCATATTGCTGCATTACAAAATTTTGTATATTTTTAAGTTTTATGCATTTTAAGATATGGGTATTCAGTGATGTTTATTATTTGATTTTCATGTATGTGAAGTGTACAGACGTGCATATTACTGATTGCTTCAACAAAAAATTGTATTTTAAGATAGGGGTATCTATAATGATGTTTATTTATTTTTATTTTTTTATTTGTTCGTTATCATGTAAGCGAAGTGTAGTCATAAGTACATATTACTGACTACTAAACTGCAAAGTTTTTAAAACTTTGAGTTTCATGTGTTTTGAGATAGGGATATCCATTTTTTTTTTTTTTTCATCTATGCAAAGTGTACAGGCATGCGTTTTACTGATATTGCGAATTGGAATTTTGAGTATTTATATCATGTGATTGTATGTTCTAAGTTTTATTAACTGACTGCTGAACTAGAAAATGTTTTACATGTTCAAGTTTCATGCATTTTCAGATATGAGTATCCAGTGTTCTTTTTTTCCCCCCTATCTATGCGAAGCATACAGACATACACATTGCTAATTCCCGCGATTGGGAATTTTGAGCATTTATGCAGTGTGACTGTGATTGTGTGCTGTAAGTTTTATTTTTTATTTGTGATTGGTTATGATTTCATGATTATTTAGTAATTTTTCCTGAACTAACAAAGCATTAAAAAAAACTGAAAAAACTTAATAAAAATAGCCAAATAATAAAAAATAAATCCAGCAGTTCATAATTTTGAGATGTAAACATTAAGAATTTAGTGGAATTTATGAGTAGAAAGGTGGAAATTGCGACAGTAAAAAAGAAAACAGTAGATAAGCCTGATGCTAGGGTTAGCCAATGCTAGAGAAACATTTTGCTCACTCTACGAAGAAAAATATTTAGTGAGGAAATACACTGTTATGTAACTCCAGACATAATAGTTCTACTTTTCTTGGAGACGGGTAGAAAGTTGTGTCCTCTAGTTATAAAAACTAAAGGTTGAAAATGACAATGCATTTTAAAAATATTTTAAGCCAATTGTTTTGAATCCCAGCTGCTTTCGGCAGCGTTTATATGACTCAACAAGAAAATTACTTCCCGACTAGCTAGATATTTGAAAATTTCAGAATAGTTCAGAACACGGTGACAATACATTTTTTACAATACTTTTAGCCATATGTTTCGGGTCCGTGCTGCCTTTGGCAGCGTTTATTATACTTTTCAATGATCATGTAACTTTCCGACAAGCTAAACATATGAAATTTTTAGAATAGCTCAGAACACAGTGACAATGCATTTTTTAAAATACTTTTAGCTAACTGTTTCAGATCCCTGCTGCCTTCGGCACCGTTTATTACATTTTTAAACAGTCATGTAATTTCCCGACGAGCTGGACATTCGAAACTTTCAGAATAATTCAGAACATGGTGACAATGCATTTTTAAAAATATTTTTAGCCAACTGTTTTGGGTTTCCGCTGCCTTTGGCAGCGTTTATTATATTTTTAGATATCATGTAACTTCCCGACAAGCTAGACATTTGAAACTTTCAGAATAGTTCAGAACACGGTGACAATGTATTTTTGAAGTGAAAACTTCTTTAGGTGCGTTGAGCACCTTTGGGTGAACAAAAATCATGAAACTCATGTCATCGTCAGCGAAGGCTTTCCATGAGAATCAAAAGTGGAATTCGAGATTTCAGCTGATTTACACGTTTTGAGGTGTCCTGAATGGGTTTTCTTTTGTTTCTCAGCTACTAATTAAAATAATTTCATAAGTAATACATCATTTGAAAGCTTTGTTGAGTTGGAATCGAACAGTAACTTACAGAAATTTCTACTGCCAGATGGCTCTGTAATATTTTGAAATTTCAATTTCTAATTATGATTAAATTATTTTTAATACATCATTCAAAAGATATTTTAAAGTTCTTTTATATTATCGAAAGTGGAATTCGAGATTTTACCTGATTTACACATTTTGAGGTCTCCTGAATGGATTTTCTTTTGTATCTCAGCTACTAATTAAAATAATTTCATAAGTAATACATCATTAGAAAGCTTTGTTGATTTTGAATCGAACAGTAGATTACAGAAATTTCTACCGCCAGATGGCGCTGTGATATTTTAAAATTTCAATATTTCAAATTCTAATTATGATTAAATTATTTTTAATACATCAGTCAAAAGATATTTTAAAGTTCTTTTATATTATCGAAAGTGGAAGTCGAGATTTCACCTGATTTACACATTTTGAGGTGTCCTGAATGGATTTTCTTTTGTATCTCAGCTACTAATTAAAATAATTTCATAAATAATACATCATTTGAAAGCTTTGTTGAGTTGGATTCAAACAGTAACTTGCAGAAATTTCTACCGCCAGATGGCGCTGTAATATTTTGAAATTTCAATTTCTAATTATGATTAAATTATTTTTAATACATCATTCAAAAGATATTTTAAAGTTCTTTTATATTATCGAATGTGGAATTCGAGATTTTACCCGATTTACACATTTTGAGGTCTCCTGAATGGGTTTTCTTTTGTATCTCAGCTACTAATTAAAATAATTTCATTAAGTAATACATCATTAGAAAGCTTTGTTGATTTTGAATCGAACAGTAGATTACAGAAATTTCTACCGCCAGATGGCGCTGTGATATTTTAAAATTTCAATATTTCAAATTCTAATTATGATTAAATTATTTTTAATAGATCATTCGAAAGATATTTTAAAGTTCTTTTATATTATCGAAAGTGGAAGTCGAGATTTCACCTGATTTACATGTTTTGGGGTGTTCAGAAAATTTAAAAACATGATACATTAAAAAGCACTTTTTATCTTTTAATTATTTTATTTTAATCTTAATGTTTCTGAAGTAAGCACACATTAAAATATTGATTGTGACAGTACAGATTTTCATACATAACAAATCAACGGTTTTCAGTAACATTTTTTTCCCTCCTCTGTTTTGATGTTTGGAATGTGAGCATAAACCGAAATACTGACCACTTTAATCTACAGATTTTCATGGCAAAAAAAAAAAAAAAAAGAAGCCTTTAAATTTTTTTCTTTTAAAAATATATATTTTAGCACTTTTCTTTATTAGACTGAATCTGACATTTTTTGATGCAATCCATGTTAGCTCATTGGTGTGATTTACATTTGGAAAGTAAATTATGCCTACGAGCTGGCACAGATCACGCTGCAAAAGTCGCTAAGCTGTGCCAAGGGGCACCACTAACTGCAATTTCACCCAGCTTTCGCATAAGATTTTCTTGGCAACTTTTAAATTTATTTTGCCATTTTGGCCATGAATTAAAATATTTATCGCAGTTTTGTAAGTAAAGTCCTTGGCAAGAATTTCCGAATTATTTTGGTGCTAAATTTCATATTTTGCTCAGGGAATTCTATACTAAATCTGTTCCATTTCTTTCATGTAATTTTTCTCTAATTTGATTTAAAAAAAGTAAACATTTTTTTAATTTGGATATAAATAATAAATATACAAAAATAGCTTTAAAAAAAGTGCCTCGCCCCTTAAATTAAATAAAGTTTCTGAGTTTTTTTTTTTTTTTTTTTTGTTTAAGGATCATTTAAAAATTGATCATAATTTTTTAATTAGCATTATGCATCAAAAACATTTCATTTTTTTATTAAAACAAAAAATTTGTAAATGCAATCTATATGCACAGTGGAGCAGCGTGAAACCGACGTTTGTCCATCTGTGTCTGTGTTTACATTCTTAATGTCTATAGACATTTATTCTTATATTTACTAAATGTACGATATTTTCCCCAGCGATCGATGGATAAAATTTACAACTCCTTTTTGAATAGGCGAAAATCACTCTTTTTTTTTTTTCTCTGACAATCAGCAAATTTTTATTTCATTTGTAATTGACAAGTAAATTTTGAGATTTTCTTTACAGAACATACTGACGAATTTTGCAATACGTCAAATTGACTGACTGTTTTGTAATTTTTTTCTGGCAATCAACTGATAATTTTTTCTGACACATAAAAGAATTTTCGTATGGCGCCATTAGATTATGGCTTTTAAGTGCAAGTTAGTTATCTGTAGAACTTGAAGTCTCCATCTTTTCTCATGACACTTTTAGAGAATTTTTTTTTTTTTTTTTTTTGCTACCACTATTTTTATACAATAATCTCTTATGGTGAAAATTTCTGTGTAAAAATAGAGATAGCACAAATGGCAGAATTTTTTTATCTTTGAAATAGACATTAAAAGTAAGGAGACTTTGTTGCAATTCTTAACCTGATGAGCATGACTTCCTTGGGGGCTACACAATTTCCCCTGATCCCACGAGTTTTTTTATTAATAACTTTGCACAATTAATACAGTAAAAAATCATCATACAAATATACTAGTGAGAGCATCAGAGTAAAAAGGCAGGGCTGTAGCTATCTTGTGAGGCCACCATAGAAATATATAATACATAATAAAACGGGTATTTGTGTAAGGGGAATGTAAATTCAAAAAGGATTTAATGTCCTTATGATCATGATACATAACATGAAAATAAATCACAATATTAGTACTTCATTGAAAATAAAATAGTTTTCCTTTACAGGTTTAAATCTTTGAACAAAAATAACATTGACTGTTACCAAAAATTATAATGAAATTCCTCTATACTTTACTTTTAACACTCACATGGAAATTATTTGCATAAAAACTTTTTAAAAAGGAAAAATTATTCAACACCTTCTGCATCTACAAAAATCTGCATTTGTAATATGTCAACAGAAATTTTAAAGTGTTTCACTACACTATCTATTAAAAAGATATCTTATCCAAAAGTTTCATAAATATTTAAAGTAATTAAATTAAAAATAGTCCAAAATACATTTGTAAATATGAGTCAGGCTGACTGCCAAAATGACAAGTGAAATACGAACCTGGATAGCAGTAAAGTGATCAGTAATATGCGAAAATTTTCAAATTATGTACTAATGAGCAAAATATTTTATTCATTAGTACATAAAAGTACATTTTTAAATAAGTATTTACTGAGACTTGTGAAGGAAAATAACCTAATTTTGAAGAGCAATTTTCCTGTTTCAATAAAAGAAAATGAGCATGCAGTCGGCAACAAAATTATTGAATCACATATCCCCATTTTCTTTTGTTTTTTAGTTTTATCGCTAATTTTTATCATCGTCTCACTTTTTAATAAACAGCATAAAGACTCGACATATATTTATTTAACAATACAGAATTCGGTGTATATCTTTTAAATACGAATTATTGCTAGCCCTTCAATGATTTTACTGCTAACTTTAATGTCACATCTTGAAGGTTTAGATGCGTTTATAATTTAAACTAACAATTTTTAAAAACAAAGGCTATTTCGATATGTTTATAAAATAAATCATGCGAAATACAATAGTAAATAACTGTGAACTCTCTTTTGTTTATTTATTTCATGAGTACAAGATTTCTTGTTTATCAAATCAACAAATATTCATATGAACTGGATTACAGTTAACTGTTTAAAGAGATCTCCCAAAATATTTCTCGAATTTTCATTGGCTAGAGTAAAAAGAAGAAGAAATCAAATTAAGTTCCGCCTTATCCTGGACGTCATGTCCGCTTGGGTGGAGCTTATGACTTTTCGTTAACGAACCCTCTTTTCGATTGATGACTTTAGAGTACCGCTTATGCGATTTATCGAAAAACTCCCGTCGTAACTAAGGCACCTATAATACGAGCAGACTCGTCCGGCATCTTTTCCCCCAATTCCTTCAAGTGGGGAGCGTGGGAGAGAAAAGCAACCCTGAGCCGTTTTACGCGTTTCGTTTCAAAGTTCGCCAAATTGCATGCTTTTTAAATGGTAATTTTCAAACGCATAAATAAAATATATTCATTCATAAAAGATAAGTAAACAAATTTAGCTTCGTATTTAAAAGAAAATATAATATTAGGTTATCAATAGCTGAATAGCTTTTTCTAATTGTGGAACTATTTACTTCCGCGGAAGCACACTTCTTTCATTGTCGTCTGCTTGCTTGTTTAGATCCCCAGTTATCGTTACGCTGTCAGAGGATATTTATTGTTTTTTGTGTATAAAGTAATAAATATAGATGGATGTTAAGATATTAATTGCAGCATTCATTCAAGAAAGAATCCTCGGATGTTTGGATTTCTTTTAGAGGCGATCAGAAAGAAAATTTGGACTGTTAATTTTCGTCGAGACAAATGCATTCGGAGATCCGGCGCTGAAGTATGGAATGTAAGTTATATTTTGTTTAATTAATATATCTCTTGATAAATACCTCCTCTTTATGTGAAAATATGATAATGCATGCTGCTACTTATTAATATTTAACTGCTTATATGTTTTAAAGACGTAAAAAAGTTAACTATGAGCTTAATGTGATATTCTGAGTTTGTAAATATTGGCGACGTCAAATTTCGCCAAATAAAGTTTTGTTTTCATAATTTAATGCAAATAAAATTTAGTTTGTTTTAATTTTAAATCGTAGGTGAATTATTATTGAAGAAATGTACGCATTTTTGCATTTTTAGGGTTATTTTTATTTAATCATTAAAATCAGATAATAAACTTTTTGTGCTAAACAATATATTCATATGTATTATAGTTTAACTTACTACAGTAAAAAGCATTTATTTACTTGATAGACTTGTACTTTTCTGAAATATCTATTGGTGTTTTCTATTGTCTTAAAAGAGGTAAATTTAAATTAATAATAACTATAATAATAATAAAGAATGAATTTTGAAAATTTAAGTTTACTATGCTAAAATCTTTCAATAGAAACTTGTACAATCCTCGTTCAAAAAATTTAGATTAAGAATTTTTTTTCTAGATTAAGAAATATATGCTCCTTAAATTTCGTTTTAAACTACAATAGTTTTTAATGTTAAATATTTTATTTAAAATAAATTGATTTACTTATTACGTAATAATTATTTATTTTGATAAGAAAGAATTTAGTTATTATTAATAAAAGATCTTGCTTATAAATAAATTTTTGCAAAATATAAAGAGATTTAATATTTTTGTGAAATAATGCTAAATATTTTGATCAATATAAGAAACAAAACCTTTTTATGTTTAAAACATGGTATATTAATTGACATTATGTGAGTCAAAATATGCAGTCATATTATTATATATCTAAGAAATTTATTTATTATAAAGTTTAATGTAGTATATATGCATTAAACCTTTATTGAGGAAATTTCTCTGAAACAAGTTGGTGCTTTTATTTCTGTTTTCACGGTTAACTTTCAAGAAAAACCCATTATTTTTAATTTTAAATAATCTTATTTGTTTTTTAAAGTTTAATTAACATGAGATAATAAAAATAAAAATGCTTTTAGAACATGAACTAATTATTTGATATTTATACAAAGTATCCAATTTGTTTTAATTTCTATCTTAATATTTAGTTTTGCACACTTGAATGATAGATTGTTCAGGTTCAGATGAAGATTTACTTTATGGGAATGTTTATGTATTCTATAAATTGTTAAATCAATATTTTTCTGTTTTTTTTTTTTTTTTTTAAATAGGATTTTCGGGGGGGGGGGGGGATTCATTTTTTAATTTCAGGGGTTGATCAAAATAAAAAAATTCCTTTTAACCCCCTCCCCCCCTTCCTTCTCCAAACTGAATATTATAAAATGGGGCCTTTCAAAAAATTAAAGTTCATAAAATAGACCCTTTCAGAAAATTTAAATTTAGTAAACGAAGTATGAGCCCATTCACTAAATTTCAGTTCATAAAGTCATTTCACAAAATTTTTGTTTTATAAAAATTAATTTTTTTAAAAAATTTCCCATGTTTTCAATATTATTTCAAATGACTACTTGCACTTGATTCTCTACCACGGTATAAACTTGATATATATATATATAAATTAGTGTTAATTTTTATTTGTTTACAAAAGTAGATTTTTTTTACAAAATTTTCTTTTGCACTTATATATTCTGCCAAAAGGCCACTGCCCCCCCCCAAAAAAAAAAAAAATCTTGGTCAACTCTTGAAATGTTCCATATGTAAATTGTAAATATTATATAAAAGTATCAATTTACTACTAGCAATTTACTTCTTTTGAATACATTTATGATACATTTTTAAATAAATGTATGTTAATTTGTTAATACTCATAATAAGATTTAAAAAAATTCTTTAGGATCATTTTGAAGAGTCCCAATTCAAGCAGAATAGACTGAGGCTGAAATTGGATGTCCAAAACCTGGTTGTGTACTTGAATCACATCTGAGTAATCCAGAAAAGGTTTGTTTTCCTTTTCTTTTATGACGTACTATGCTATAAATGTGTAAATGTTGATACCTGTCTTGCACAATAATTTTGAATTTTAAGTTGTACACAAAATTAAACTAATATGCATCCTAAATTTTAAAAAAATAAGGATGCATATTAAACTTTTTTTAAATTTTTTAATTATATTTTTAAAGTTAAAGTGTTTTTACATAATGCAATTTAATATAGTTAAAACTGCAAATAAGCAGTTTTTTTTTTCATTTACAAATACTAAATTAAATAAGATTTTTACTATATTTATGAACCCTGTATTTTTTTATTATTTCATTTTAATATAAATAAATATGTAAATAAAGTTATATTTATTTATGCACAAATAATAAATTAAACAAATTTTTAGCTCATTTGCAAACTCTGTATTTTTTAAATTACTAAAATGTAAATATCATTTATAAACACTTTACACTGTCTTTGTAAACAACTGAAAAATAAAAAGAACTCTTCACAGTTCAGGCTCAGACATTATTATTATTTATGTATTTTTCTCTATATACTTTGTACGGGCCTGGATTTTACACAATGTTATAAATTAGTTTGTCTTTTTTTTTTTTTTTTTTTTTTTTTTTACAATTTTAACTTGATTGTCTCCTAGTTCGCACTGTGATTTTCTTAAATATTTTTAGCAAATGTGCTATTTATTGAAGGTAAGGCTGCAGACAAAATGGGGGGGGGGGGTTAACAAAAGAGAGAGGAGGATGGAGAAGGTTCCTCACACAGAAATTTTTGTTAAATGAAAGTTCTTTTAGAACTACTATTGAAATAGACTAGAAATGTTCAAATACAGTGCCTTTGAGCTTATACCTTACCATATAATATGTTTATCGCATTGTACTATAAAAGGAAGTAAAGTAAACAAACATCATAACAGATTATTTAGGATATTTTTGTTATTTTCAGTAACATTAGATTATACAGGATAAGAGATGCATAATTGTGTTCATTTATTTCTTCTTCGAAAGGTCATCAAAATTATTCTTACTGTATCATTTTATGTACTTAAATATTTGAAAAATTAGTTATCATAGACTGAAATTATTGGTTAATTATTATTTTTTTTTTTTTATAGGAATGTTATGAAGAATATAACAAAATTCTGAAAAAGAAAATTGCAGCATTAGAAAATGCTATCGTAAAAATTTAAAAGATATTAAAAGAAAAAGATGCAATACAAGAAAAAGACAGGGGGCTATCTTCATTTTTGTCTGAAAAACAAATTGCATCTTTTTAGGTTGATAGACAGAGCATTACATATCGGAGCGATGAATCTTCCTGCATCTTGTATTTTCCAGATATGCATTTTTTACTTTGTTTAATATCAATTAAATTTGCTAAAGTGTTGTGAATATGTAATTATATTACATCCTATTTTGCAAGGCCTTTGTTGTATTTGATAAAACAATATAAGCATATATAGATTTCTCCAGCAATGTAAACATTTTGTGAAACAAAATAAATAAAATATTTGTATTTTATTTTTCTAGTATTATTCGCATCTTTTGAAACAGTACAAGAATATAGGTTCATAATTTGATAAATAGAAATGATGGTTTTATTTATTTATTTTATTCTAAAGATTAATTTTATGTTACTGGGTTTTATTTTCATTTAACTTTTAAATTATTATAAACTTATTGATAACTAAATTATTGATAACTTTTAAATTATTATATTGTTATATATTACAGGATAGAATTATAGTGAATCAGGGAATGATTGAGTGGTTTTATTAAAAAAACAAGAAAGAAATAATATGCTTAAGTCCATTATTATGAAACACTTTTCAATATTACATAAATTATAGTAAAAGTAAGTCAGATAATGATTGACTGGGTGTTATTGAAAAATTAAAATAATACATCATTGACAAATTATAAAACACTTTCCTATGATTTGGAATATAGTTGTAATTGAAACTTTTGGAAAGTGAAAATGGAGAATTAACTTGTGTATATTCATATGTACTCAAAATCTATATTAGAGTACAGAAAAATTATTATAGTGAATAATAATCATGCATCATTCATAAATTATGAAACACTTTCCCATGTTACAGGTTATAGTAAATGTGAGAGTAATTGAATGAATATTACACTTAAAAATATTTAAATAAAAGCAAATATAAGAAAATTTTCAAAAAACTTTAAATATTTTCTTTGGTCTAATAATTTGGCCAGGTACTGTACATATTATTATTATTATTTTGCAAGCCTTTGTTGCATCTGATTAAACATTATAAGCATCTAGATTTCTCCAACAGTGTAAATAATTTGTGAAATGAAATAAATAAAATATATGTATTTTTATTTGTCTGGTATTTGCATCTTTTGAAACAATGAGTGCATATAGACTCACAACTAAGTGTGTGTGTGTGTGAGGCGGGGGGGGGGGGGGTCAGTATTACTCTTTTTTAACTAATGATTAAAAGTATACATTACTGGATTTATTTTCATTTTATTAGCACATATAGAATATTACTTTTAGAAACCTAATATAACCAGGGTTCTCACAAATACAAATTTGGATACAAGAAATTTTTTTAAAAATATATATCAATGATTAGCCAATTCTAAAAATAAATAGAGGTAAAAAATGGTATTCAAATTTCCCTTTGTGAGAACTTTGATTATAACATCATTCACCTGGAGTAAAGTAGGATGAAATACTTTCTGAGGTTACTGGATAAAATTATAAAAGAATTTAATTATGAGAACTTACATTTGAGTAATGCAAATCCATAATAGAGTAAAATAAAATTATAGTGAAAAGAAGAGTAAATTGAAGAATGAGTGATGTTATTTAAAGACAAGAAATAAAAAATATGTTTTTAATTATTAATTATAAAACATTTTTCATATTGCACAATGTTTTTATAGTAAAAGTAAGTCTGGCACTGACTGAATGTTATTTGTTTAAAATAAAGAGAAATTGTAAAAAACTTTCCATTGATATGGAATATAGCTGTAGTTCAAACATTTAAAAAGGAAAAATGAAGAATTTACTTATATATATTCAGGGCCTGATTATCGCACAGGCCGTCTAGGTCACCTCTATTTAGGGGCACCAAAATAACTTTAAAAAATTTTAAATGCTATTTTTGGCAAAGATTTTCTTTAAAAAATTAATTGAAAGTTAGCTAATGATAATAATCTTTAGTTGAAATCTAATCTCCGAGGAGGAGGATCAAAAGTTATATGGCATGCCTACAGACCACACCTAGGGGTAGGTACCAAATCGTCACCAATTTCCTGTTTCCTAGCTCTAATGCAACACTGAACCTACACCTCAGGTTTGTATCCAGTTACATTTTCTTAACTTTGTGAAATTTTCTTAACTTTTTGAAAAAAATAAAATAAAAATAATAATAATAAGCTTTAATTTGTTTGGGGGGAGGGGGCACGAAAATTGTCCTGGCCCACAGCAGGCCTTAATCAGGCTCTGTATATATTCATATGTACTCAAGACAAATATAATAAAGAAAAAAAATATCAATTATATTCATAAATTATGAAACTCTTTTGCATGTTACAATCTACAGTAAATGTGTGAGAGTGACTAAGTGAACATTGGCATTAAAAAATATTTAAAATAACAGTAAATGTAATATGAAATTAAAATCTTGCATAAATAAAGATACTGAGAGACTTAAACATTATAGACAAGAATTACATTAAAAAAAATAATAATAAATCAGTGAATGTTCAAATTAATTCTTAAAAAAAGTCATTTGTTAATTAGGAACACTATTCTATATTTTTCTGTAAAGATATAATTAGCAAATCAACTGAAATCTGTAGAAGACGGATTATATATAGATATATATATATACAAACTTTAATATATATATATATTTATACAATAAAACCACCCTAAAGTTATTACAGGGAGAGGACCCTCGTGTAGTCAGTTGACCTTAATACCTTCACGTGCACCATAGTAAGGGAGCCACCTGCCATAGCCCTTAAAAAGAAGTAGCCTTTTAATTAAGGTTGTTCAGAAAATCCTATTCAGGCCACAAAATCTATAAATTACATTTGGATTATAGGAATTTACGTTTTGATCACATAGCTGCAGTGGCGCATCCAGAACTTAACATTTTTTTTTTTTTTTTGGGGGGGGGGGGGCTAAGAGTTTTCAAGATATTAATCCAGATCAATGAAAAATTTACAATTGTAACATTCAGTTGGGAATATTAGTGCTTTTTTTTTTTTGGAGGGGGGGGGGCTTCAGCCCCTTAGCCTCCCCCATAAATCCGCCACTGCATAACTGTAGATATAGTGTTTAACCTCTCACTTATAAATGGTGAACACTAATTAGTTTTGGTCAAAGGCAAAGTAAAATTACTTGATCTTGAAAAAGGAATACAGTTGTAAGTGGGCTTTTATTTGAGGGATATTAATATAAAGTTATAGAAGGAAACTTTGGATCTGTTAAAATTGGCCCTGAAGGAATGTGGCCTTTCAAACGAGATGGACATTTAGAGAAGATTCACTGAATTTTTAAAGGAAAGCAAAGCAAAATTTATCATCCTTAAATTTTTATAGTGAAAAATAAAAAAAGGCGGGGGAACATAGAAAATTTCTAGAAAGACTTCAGCCCTGATGATAAGTTTAAACAAAATGCTAAGTTTTTTTTTTTTTTTTTACTTGATTGGAGGGTAACAGACTTTTATTATAGAAATCTTTATATATATCTCTATATATAAAAATGAATGTTTGTCTGTATGTCCTTTATAAAATCGTAAACGACTTGACCGATTTCGATGATTCTTTTTTTGTTTTTTTCCTTATAGGTCAGGGATGGTTTAGGAAAATAAAAAATTGAAAAAATTCGCAGGTGAATTCAAAAAATCCTTCATATCTCAAACAAAAAAACAGATATCCGTAAAATTTTTGCTTTAAAATATAGCTAAGATAAATGTCTAAAAACCAATTTCTAGAATTTTCGAAATTCGGTCCCCAAGATGGGGGGGGGGGGCGAAACGAGATTTTACATGCGTAAAACGCGATTTCGCATAATCCTATATATCTCAAACAAACAAAAAAAAAAAAAAAAAAACAGATATGCGTGAAATTTTTGCTATAAAATATATCTAATACAAATATCTAAAAACCAATTTCTGGAATTTTAAAAATTCAGCCCTCATGTAGGGCAGCAGGGGCAAAAACAATTAGAAATGCAGTTAGGCCTTTCAAAATTGGTACAGATAGGTTTCAATAGCCTGCAAGTCGAATGGGGATATTTTCGAAAGTGTAAAGTTATTAGGAGGGGAGAGGGGGGGGCAAAAAAAATAAAAAATATCGTTCAAATTTGGTATATAGAGGTTTTCAATACTTACAAATCGATTGCGGATATTTTCGAATTTGTAAAATTATCAGGAGGTGCGGTAAGGGGGGCTATGGACAAAAAAAAAAAAAAAAAAAAAAAAGTAGAAATACAGTTAGGGCATTCAAAATTGGTACAGATAGGTTTTAATGGCCTGCAAGTCGAATGGGGATATTTTCGAAAGTGTAAAGTTATTAGGAGGGGCGAGATGGGGGAGAGGATGGGGGGGGGCAAAAAAATAAAAATAGAGTTAAATCGTTCAAGATTGGTACACAAATGGTTTTCGATACTTAAAATCGAATGCGGATATTTTTGAATTTGTAAAATTATTAGGAGGGGCGGTGAGAGGGGTGGGTCGGTAAGGGGGGAGGGCTATGGGCAAAAAGAAATAGAAATGCAGTTAGGCCGTACAAAATTAGTACAGATTGGTTTTAGAGGCCTGCAAGTCAAATGGGGATATTTTCGAAAGTGTAACGTTATTAGGAGGGACGGGAGGGGGGGGGGCGGAGGGGCAAAAAAAAAATAGAGTTAGATCATTCAAAATTGGTACATAGAGGTTTTCGATACTTACAAATCGATTGCGGATATGTTCGAATTTTTAAAATTATTGGGAAGGGGGGGGGAGTGGTGGGGCAAAAAAATAAAAATTGAGAATTCAGTAATTATAGTGATTCATTTAAAAATAAGGTCCAGCGAAGCGAGCGAAGCCTGCTAGTATATATATATAAAGAAAAAGTAAGTAAAAAAAACTCCACCGAAACTTTGGAAAGGAGCTATTATTCTTCGTAAAATTTAGTTATAGTATATGAAACTGAAATCTGTAGGAGACTGATTTTGATTTGTAAATTTTTTATACACATACATACATACTCACATACCTATTATACATATATAAAGAAGAGGGCTAAATTAACCATAATTAAATTTTAAATTATAAAACAAGCTAGTATGCCGTGGCCACCACAAAACTTTCTTCTATATTTTACTGAAAAAATTCACGCAGCGCAAATTATTTGCTAAAATTGTTTTCCATGGGGAATGCAAACGGTTTGCGTCTCGGAGGTTTGTTGGAGGATTTAAGACCGATTGTCTCCGCATGTATCCTAGGCCTGTAGGGGAAATGCCCTCTATGGGGGTCTTTCTAAGGGGTCCTAGTCCGTATTTACTCGAGTTTCGGAGGAAACCACGGAAAACTCCGAATGACTAGGTGAATGAGCGTGACCTGGGATCGAACTCGGCACCTTCCATCTACCAGCTTTGAACGCTTTCGTCTCGGAGGAGATGTATAAAACTAAATGTTGAGAGAAAGTCAATTTTGTGCCAACATCTGTGGATTTTTTTTTTTTTTTTTTTTTTTTTTTTTTTTTTTTCCATGATGGGTATCGTTCAAAAGAGCTTGCCAATACCTTTAAAACGAATGGTTGAACCATCGATCTGCGATAATTTAAAATAAAGTTATCGATTTTCTTCATTTTTAACAAAAAAAAAAAAAAAAATTTTTAATGTAATATTGACAATAAAATTGACTTTCTTTTGGATATTTAGTGTTATACTACTTCTCTAATATGGAAATCGTCTGCATTATCATGGAATATAATTTTTTTAAATAAAAATTTTAATAAATTATTTTTACTGAGTGAATTAGTATAGGAAAATATAGAAGAAATTCATGTGGTGGCCACAACATACTAGTTTATTTTCGTTCTTTATTTCTGCATCTATACTAATGAAAGTGTTGTTAATATATATATATATATATATATATATATTAAATTACACAGTATTTGCACAATCACTATAAACATCTATATATAATTTTAAAATAAATTGTTAAAAACTTAAAAAATTATTTTGCAATTAAATTAAGTTATAAAATCTTGATGAAAATGAAATTATTTTTATATCTAACAATTAAACGAACCAAAGCAAAATTTAACATTTCTCATATCATTGAACAAGAAATGTTATTCACTACTGCAGAAATCACTACCGATTAAGTGCAGCCTCGAATTAAGAAAAGAACTATTATATATGCCGTGTTAAATATCGCGCTGAACTCTGAGAAAAGAAACCTTCATTCAAACTCGCCAATAAAGCAATAAGCGCGCCAGTCGGGAAGCGCGGTTCCAAATGGGGGCAAATATGGAGGGCGATAAGTCGGCCTGTATTATAGAGGCTCTAGTCGTAACGAAAGAGTTTCGATCTACGTCATCTTTCGACGATCGAAACGTTTCGATGTGTTCGTGGTAGCACTATTAGATCGATCCTGGATCGGTCGAGAGCCTGAACCCGCCCGAAGACATTTCATCTTTGTTACTGATTATTTATTTCACCGTCATTTAAAAATTTATTCTTTTAAGAGGGCTGAATATAAAAAACTTTCACAGGATCCTTTTCAGTTAAAAATAATAATAATAATAAAATAAAATAAATTAAGCTTTTATTTATTACTTTATTCACGTATTTACTATTTATGAGAATTTAATTATTTTTTAAAAGAAATGTTATAACTGACATAACTCGTAACACTTTTAATTAAAAATAACAACCAAAAATTTATACAAAATATAAAAGCAAGATTAGCTGAAATACGTGCCATATCCGTGCACAGTAACAGCGACACATCTTCATACAGCGAGTAGCGAGTGAACAAATTAAACAAAATCCTTCTGAACTAAAGTTTTACAGAGATGATAAGAGATGTAGGGACCCTATATATAGACGGATCCCGGAAAAATGGGTAAGGGAAAGATGGGTAACGGAAAAGAGGGTAAGCGGAAAAATGGGTAAGCGGAAAAAAGGGTAAAGGAAAAATGGGTAACGGAAGAATGGGTAATTTGCGAATTGCTACTTGCGAATCATATACTGAAATTGCACCAAATTATGCCATAGAGTTAAACTAAGTTTCGAGGACATTTCATCTTTGTTACTGATTATTTATTTCACCGTTTGTTAAAAATTTATTCTTTTAAGAGAATATAAAAAATCTTTCACAGGATCCTTTTCAGTTAAAAAAAAAATAATAATTAAAATAAATTAAAATAATTTAATCTTTCATTTATTACTTTATTTCCGTATTTACTATTTATGAGATTTTAATTATTTTTCAAAAGAAATCATAATGTTAAAATAATAATTATAATAATAATTGAAGAAAAAGAAGAAGAAGAAAAAGAAGAAAAGGAAAAGAAATGAAAGAAAATGTTGGAAAGAGAGCAGTGTAGAATGGAGACTATTTTTATTTTTCGGGCAGAGATAAATAGAAAAGCTTTGTTTGAGTTAAGCGATGGCAGGCGCTTGACTGGAATTCCTTTTCTTAGAAGCGTTCTCTAATTTTTATCATGCTTCGGAAAGTCATTGAGTTAACTTCCCTTCTAGCGTAAATCTGCATGTGTGCAAAATCCTGTTTTAAGAAATACTAGGGTTTATTCGACTTTTTAGTTTTCGTGAAAAATGGACAAGGAACAGGGGAAGGAATACCTGTAGTTGTATTGTGAATTGATCGGATGTATGTGTAAATGTAACTTTTTACATTGTGAAATTTTAGACATGGTTGGTAATTTTTCAAAAGGGCTATATTACTTCTGTTATTTATGTTTCTTAAGAAATGCAAGTAAATAAACAAGCAAATAAATACTATGATTTTTTATATTTTGTGATTATTATTATTATTTTCTCTCTTTTCTTTCTTTCTTTTTTCATTTTTTTTTCTTTTTTTTTATTAATCAGCAATCACAAGTTGAAAAATAATTTTATACAAAATTATCTTATTATGCATATTATTATAATGTATCGTTCAGTTATATTTAAATGCTGACTAGCTAGTTTCTGGTTAATTCATGAATAGATTTTACCTAAAAGTGTAAAATTTTTAAATTTTATACTTATTCACAAAAGGAAATTCTTTTTTTTTTTTTTTTTCTTTAAGTAAGTAAATCCCAAAATGAATGACTAGAATATGGATCTCGGAAAAAAAGGCACTTTTCCAGTTCGCAAATCTCAAAATAATAAATATCAAGTAACAAATTTAAAAAATGACTTTCAAATTACATTTTTTTTTTCAACTGGTTTGGTACAACAATCATTTCGTATGTAGTACCTGGGGGAAGAGGGGGAGGGGACTAGTAGCAGATTGAAAAAAAAAATTGTTTATATATTAACTTTTACCGATAGACATACTTGTTCCAGGGGAGGGTTAAAGAAAGGGGGGTGGCAGAGAAAAATAAAATGATGTTTATATCATAATTTTATCGACTTTAATGATATATTTTATAACTATCACTTACTTTTTATGAAGATCACAGTGAGTGTATTATACACCTGGGGGGTCAAGGGGGAGCAGATGCAAATAAAACATATTCTTTTTTAAATTACCCTATTATTGATTAAAATTTTTTTGTATAATCACGTATAATTTATGAAAAAATTACATTAAGTGTCAGACACACTTAATGTGTGTGTGTGGAAGGGGGGGGGAAGTGATTCTCTATATCACCATTTTAGTGATTTTAATGATATATTCTATTACTACCACGTAATTTTTATATAGATTACAATCAGTGTATTATATACCTGGGGGGAGCAAGGGGGGACGATGGAAATAAGATATATTCTTTAAACTACACTATTATCGATTTAAACAAAAACTTTGTATAATAACGTACAATTTGTGAATAAAAAATCACAGTAAGTGTCAGACATACTTGAGGAGGGGAGGGGGGTTCAAGAGTGGGGGACAGAATAAAATAAAATATTTTTTTATATCACCATTTTACCGATTTTAATGACATATTCCATAACTATCACTTACTTTTTATGAAGATCACAATGAGTGTATTATATATCTGGAAAGGGGGGGGGACAAGGGCGGCGAAGATAGAAGTAAAATATTTATTTTTTAAACTACCGCATTGTCAATTTAAAAAAAACTTTTGTATTTATGCAACTTTCTACTTATGAAAAATTACAGTGAGTGTACACATATCTGGATGATTTGCTAAGGAAGGGGGGGGGGGGGAAACGAAGAAAATTTTTGTTATTAAATCACCCATGCTACCTACTTATATAAAACTTTGTACAACTATCACTTTTATTTTATTAAAAATAGTGAAGTTACCTTTAGTTGATAAGGTGTGGGGGGGGGGGGGATAGGACAGATGGAAAATAAAATAATCTTTTTAATCAACACTTATTATAGTTTGTTTATTGTTTTATTTACATTTTGTGTAACTATCAATTACTATTAATGAAAAATTACAGTGAAGTATGGAAAAATTCAATGAATGATTTAAATCTGCAAAAAAGTTACTCAAAAATGAATTTTCTTCTTTTAATCTGTCTCTCTTTTCCTCCCCCCCCCCCCGTAGAAATAAAAAACTTACACTCTCGTTGATGTTTAGCATCAGTTTTACAATGAGAAACTAGGAAAAATGCCCTTTTTTCCGCAATCCAAAAATTCAATACATTGTTAATATCAGACATTAATTAAAAAATAATATCAAACATTGGTGAAACAGATTTTTTTCTTTCATCTGTTCCCCCGTCCCCTCGTAGAAACAAAATTTTTTGCTATCGTCCATATTTAGCAAGTATTTTACAAGTAACAATTAAGAAATTGCCCTTTTTTCCGGATTGCAGAAAAAAAAGGGGACTTTTCTTAATTTCTCCTTTTAAAACTAATGCTAAACATCAACGACAGTGTAATTTTTTTATTCTACATTAGGGAGGACAAAAGAGACAGATTAAAAGAAGAAAATTAATTTTTGAGTAACATTTTACAAATTTAAATTATACATTGAATTTTTGCGTACCTCACTGTAATTTTTCATTAATAGTAACTGATATTTACACAAAATGCAAATAAAACAATAAAACAAACGATGATAAATTTTTCATCTACCCCCTAAACCCCCCCTCACCCCCTTATTAATTATAGGTAACTTTCACTATAATTTTAATAAAATGAAAGTGATGGTCGTACAAAGTTTCATATAAATAAGTAGTATGGGGTATAAAAACAAAAAAATTCTTCACTCTGCCCCACCCCCTAATAAAATCATCCAGATATGTGTACACTCACTGAAATTTTACATAAGCAGAAAGTTGTAGACATATAGTTTTTTAAATCGACAATGCGGTAGTTTAAAAAATAATACATTTTAATTCTACCTGCGCACCCCTTGTCCCTCTCCGGATATATAATACAGTCATTGTTATATTCATGAAAAGTAAGTGATAGTTATAGAATTATTTTATTTTCCTCTGCCGCCACCCTTTTTTAACCCCCCCCCCTCAAGTATGTCTGACATTAACTGTGATTAGTTTTACAAATAATTCGTTATTATACAAAGTTTTTGTTTAAATCGATAATAGGGAAGTTTAAAGAAGAATATTTTTTATTTCCATCGGCCTCTCTTGCCCCCCCCCCCCAGGTATGTAATACACTCATTGTAATCTTCATAAAAATTAAGTGGTAGTTATAGAATATATCATTAAAATCGCTAAAATGGTGATATAAAGAATCATTTTATTCTCCTCCCCCCCAAAAGTATGTCTGACCCTTTCTGTATTGTTTCCATAAATTATATGTGATTATACAGAAAAAAAAAATAATAATAATAATAATAGGGTAGTTTAAAGAAGAATATATTTCATTTCCATCTGCCCCCCTTGCCCCCCAAGTATATGATACAATCACTGTGATCTTCATACAAAGAAAGTGATAGTTATAAAATATATCATTAAAGTCAGTAAAATGGTGATATAAGAAAAAACACTTTATTTTCCTCTTCCCTCCCCCCTCTTTACCCCCCCCCCCCCCCATGTATGTATGACACTTACTGTAATTTTTTTCAGAAATTGTACTTGATTATACAAAGTTTCATTAAAATCGGTAAGAGTTGATATAGAAACATTTTTTTTTTTCAATCTGCTGCTAGTCCCCTCCCCATCTTTTTAGTTACTATATACTAAATGAATGTTGTAACAAATCAATTCAAATTAAAAAAAAAAAATTAATTTGAAAGTCAGTTTTTAAATTCGTTACTTGATATTTATTATTTTGCGATTTACGACCTGGAAAAGTGCCCTTTTTCCGGATGTCCTTTTTTTCCGAGATCCATATTCTAGTCATTCGTTTTAGGCTTTATTTACTTAAAGAAAAAAAATGAATTTCCTTTTGTAAATAAGTATAAAATTAAAAAAATTCACACTTTTAGGTAACAATATCTATTCATGAATTAACCAGAAACTAAACTCAAACAGAGCTTTTCTATTTATCTCTGCCCGAAAAATAAAAATAGTCTCCATTCTACACTGCTCTCTTTCCAACATTTTCTTTCATTTCTTTTTCTTTTCTTCTTCTTCTTTTTTTTTTACAATTATTATTATAATTATTATTTTAACATTATGATTTCTATTAAAGCATAAATAAAATCTCATAAATAGTAAATACGTGACTAAAGTAATAAATGAAAGCTTAATTTATTTAATTAATTATTATTTTTTTTTTTTTTTTTTTTTTTACTGAAAAGGATCCAGTGAAATTTTTTTTTTATTCAGCCCTCTTAAAAGAATAGAGTTCTAAAAACCACGTGACTTTCTTCTTAGCAACCGTACTTTGCTGAAGGACAGCGTTAATTTTTCCATGCCTTTGGAAGCGTAGTAGTCGAATTTTTTATGCTTTTACAAATACATTTACAACACTGTGTTACAATAAATTTTTAACACTATTTCGCAATGATAAAGTGGGTCAGTGATGTCAACTGTCCCTCAGCAAACATGCTCGTGGCGTCATCTGTTAGAACTCTATAAATTTTTAACGGACGTTGAAATAAATAATCAATTACAAAGATGAAATGACTTCAAAACATAATTTAACTCCATGGCATAATTCGACAATTTCAGTATATGATTCGCAAGTAGCAATTCGCAAATTACCCATTCTTCCGTTACCCATTTTTCCTTTACCCTTTTTTCTTATAAAATTATAGGTTTTACAAAGAGAAAAATCTGAGCCTATTTTTGTCTTCTAAGTATAGATAAACGCTGTACAAAACAGAATTTAATTTAGTACAACAGGATTTATTTTAAATCTATTTTCCTATTTAAAAGCATCCGTTAACTGAGTATTATATTCATTTCTGAAAATTTCTTCGGCACAGCTTTAGTATAAGAACCCCCTTGGCGGCTTTTTAACTTTTGATGCCATTTTGGTGATGAATTAAAATGGCGGTCGCAATGAGGTTTATCCGGGTGACGTAATGATCACGTGTCGGTGGTATTTACCTCTAACCTCGTGGATTGTTTACTCTTGAACTAGGCAGTGAGCGCCATTATTTTTATTAAATTTTTTCATTATTTTTTGTTTGTATTTCTCCCTTTTTTCTCCGCAGTGAATTTTTAAGATCATGGTTTGATCCTTGATCGGCCGTTATGATTTTTACCATGAAAATATCCAAGAATACATTCTCTTAAATTCACAGAATAAAGGACACGGAAGTTCTGCTGCTTACAAGAAAATATTAATGGGTGTAAGCTTTTCAAAGCAGGGTTTGTAAAAAAATTGACATTTCAAGAAGTCCATAATGGGAGAAATACTGCTACCATTGTATGAGCAGATGTCAAAGCTGAATATAAAAAACAGAAATGCAATTTAAACATGACCATCGCAAGTGACAATGAGGTATGAATGTTTTCATATTCCATAGTGTTGAATGTGATTAAAATTAGTTGTAAATATATTTGTAATACTATAGTTCATTATTGTATCTCTTCCATTCCTTGTATGAATGATTTTTTTTTTCATTATGCTGTGTTTGTAGTGTAGCTAGAATGAGAAACTTTTTAGACTATTCGAGCGAAGCATATATGGTGAAATGTATTAAAATTAAGTAGTTTATTTTTAATTTATGACCCAATTTAATCCCCTTTTCCCGTATTTTTGGAAGTGCCTATTAAAATTAATAAATAAGCTTAGTGTAATTACATATTGTGCAAAAAAACATGTTTAAAACGTCGAATTCTACAAGGATACCCAGCTTGATAAATTATAGAGGTAGTTCCGCAATTCTAATGTCATATATATATACATATATATATATTTTTTTAAAGATATTTATTGTTTATAATTTACGTATTTCAATTAATTTTGATTTTATTTTCAGTGATGAAAGTTCATGCAATAACTTTTATTCTTCAGAAATTGCAACTTTTGGAAGTTATTGTGCCACGAAATATAAAGTTCATTTTTGTTAAACGATTAATGTTAAAGAAACTGTTATTTTATTCATCTCGGAGAAATCTGTTTGTAAGAAATTTTATAGATATCTGTGTTTTGAGCTAGAATCATGGACATAATTTCAATTAATGGCAATGTTTACACTTTTTCAACACCTTTATATCATATGGCACCCTTGAATCACAATATTCATATAAATTACACCCCTCACCCACACTAAATATTATAGGATATAAAATGTATTTATATTCCCACTCCTTTTTTTACCTAAATATTTTTTGTATATGTTAATTCCACTTTGTTGATTTAAATAAGAAATTGACCAAATGCATTAAAAAAAAAAAAAAAAAAGTGTAAAACGCATAAGAATTCTTATGTGTGCAACTGTGAATAAGCCACACACAATAACTAAATTAATCCTATCAAATATTTGTTGTACTAAATTTCCAGTCAATTGAAGGATTACGTAAATTATCACAATTTGTTTTAGCTTTATAAAAATAATTACTAATTCTGTGTCGACCACTTTTTATGCAAACCATGCCTTTAAACATTCTTATAACATGCTTTAACTATGTTGCATGTATAATTTTAAGCGTGTACAAGGAGGCTTTCTACTTATTGCCTGCTGAAGCCTAAGACCATCATATATTCTGTGAGGAATTTTATTACAAAAGTTACTTTCTACCTAAAGTATGTTTTTAAATTTCATGTTCACATTCAGAAAAAGCACAATCATTAAATTTGTTCTTGTGTTTAAAGATTTATTATTGTTACTATTACTTTATTTTCTTAAATTAGAAAAATGAATTTATTCATGTTTCAAATTTTATAAGCTATTTGTACCTAAAAATTTTAGTTTGATAACTATAAAATTACATCCAATTATCAGTTTTGACAGTTAGGTTTAATTTTTTTTTTTTGCTTCAATGCAAGGCAGTCGAATTTTAAAGTGACTGCATTGTCTTTTTAAATACATTATACATGAATTTAATCAAAGCTAACAAATTACACAAATAAAGAAATACTTCACACTAGAAGCATCTTCAAATTTACAGAAAATATCAAATGAATAAAATTTTATTTTTTCTCTGAGTTAAACCTGAAAGTATAACAAAATAATATGTAAGAGAAAAAAAATCTGTTATTTTATTTGAAGATGTTAATTCATTATTTGGGTAATTTTATCATTCGACAAGATTGTGAGAAAAGTTTGTCTACTGTTAAATTGTTATTTAATTTAATCAGGCATGAACGTTTTCAGACTTTAGTCTGAAATCCTTCCTTTTGAAGGCCATGTTGGCTGTTTCCGAGATCAGTGTAAATCCAAAGAGAAACCATAACCAAAATTTATGGGGGGGGGGGGGGTTAGAAAATCATTTTAACTTCCCAAAGTGTGTGACTATTTTGCTGAAAAATCACAAAATTACTGTTTTAATGTTTTTAATTTTTATTTTGCTACAAATTTTTGAAATAACATGATTATTTTGCTGTTAAATGTGACAAAATTTTGTACTATTTTCAAAGTTAATTCCAGAAATAAAAGATTATTTTAGTGTAATATTATATATTGGCTTTTTTGGTAGCACATTTTTGAAACGTGCAATATTTTCGCAGTTGATTAGGGAATTATGGGTTTATTTCACTACTGTTAAAAAGAAAAAAGAAATTACATTTATTTACAGCTAAATTAAATGCTGAAGTTAGAAGTAATTTTTGCTGCCAATTTCCAAAATAATGAATATTTTGGCACTACCAGGAATAAAACTTTTTTTTTTTTCAATATGTGTTTGTCTGAAATATGTAATTATTTCATTAAAATTTCTGCTTTTTTGGTTAAATGTATGATTAACAAATATGCGAAATTTGCTAATTCTTTTTTTTCTTTTTCTGCCAACTTCATTGAATTTACTAATTGATTTGTCAATTGTAAGTTAACAATTGTACACTTTTGTGAATACATATTTTTGCATTTTATTGTGATAAATTTGTATTGTGTGCAAGTTCAGATTTTTCATTTTTTATGAAACAATTTTATTAGTTAGATAGTTATTTTTGTTTGTTATTCTTTTTTTAATAAAGAGAGATGGATAACCAAGGTGAGCTTGAACCTCCGACTACTTCTGAAACACGAGATACAGCAGACCCAGACCATGAAGCGAAAAAGGAGAGGCAACTTCAACTAGCGATCATAAAGAAACGTGCCATCTTAAAGAAGTTTCATCAGATGAAGATTATTCAATATCTAAAGCCAGCAAGTTCACAACCTGAGGCACCCAACCATCCCGCTGGAGAAAGCCATCAACCTGAGGCACCCCACGACAGCCGACACAGAGAGCTTGTAAATATTTATAGAAAGGATTTAAATGTAAATAAAGGCAAACGCCTGGTGGGTGTCTAAGTTGTGTGGTGTTTATTAAAATCACTGCACGACTAAGATAACTCTCCCTGGCAATGCAAAGAACATCGCTTCATCAAAGGACATAGAGGTAATAATTTAATTAAATTTTTTTTTTTCAGTTAAATTATTTTTTTAATTAATTTTATGTAAATAAAAAAACAGAATTTTATGGCAATACTTATTTATTTAAACACTTATATTTAAAATAATGATTGTTATTATATGAAAGATCAGGACCCTGCATTTTCGAGAACGTGTGTATACGCAAGTGAAGTGTGACATCACTGACCATCCGTGGATACAAGAAAAATATTTCCTATGTTAATCGCCCATTGGATTTTTTGTAAAAAAATTATTAAAAATTAAGGGAAATTATTTCCCGATTTCAATCTCCATATTTAGGTATAGATATGTATTAGTTATCATGTGCATGCATTAGATTAAGTTGTTTTTGTTGTAAAATTGATAAAATTTTAATTTTAAATTTCGAAAGTCTAGGGGAAAAATGGCAAATTTCTATATTCAATTGAAAACACAAGCATTTCATTTCAAAGGAAGATATTTACACAATAAATATCCAACTAATATACAAATTAAAAGGAAAGTGATAAATATTCTATCATAATTTGAAGTCAAATTTGTTTTTGAATGTCTAAAAAAAGTATCTGATGTAAGATACTAATATTTTGCAACGGAATAGATTTCATGTGTCATCCTTGACGGAAAAAAAATATCGCCAAATTATTTGGCGAACATATTTAATTCCTTTTAAAAATCATGGTTATTTTAACAACGTATATTAAGAAAATAATCAGTAATGTGAAACAATATTTCGTACAATACATATTACAAAAATATAATATACATAATACAAAAAACGCTAAGAACGACAGTGCCTTGAAATTAAAAATTAAAATTTTGTCAATTTGACAGCAAAATAACTCAATCTAACACATGCACATGATAACTAATACATATCTATACCCAAATATGGGGATTAAAATCGGGAAATAATTTCCTTTGATTTTTAATAATTTAAAAAGAAAATCCAATGGGCGATTAACATAGGAAATCTTTTTCTTGCATCCACGGATGGTCAGTGACATCATTCGCTTGCGTATTGTCCTGATCGCCTTCTTCATGTTTGTGTTTTTTGTTGCAATGATGGTCGCAATCCAATTTTCTTTTATTTAAATCGTCATCTCTCAATAAAGAATTATCTGAAATATTAGGAAGCGTCTCATCCTCAAGATTTATTGAATCAATGGTATCGCCATAGTGTGGTGTGTCCGGTTCAACTGGACGACCCATTGTTTTGTCTAGTATCTTTTTAAGTATTTGCTCTGTGTTTGCACTCATTTTCTTTAATCAAAAAAAAAAAAAAAAAAAAAAGTCGAAAGCCAAAATTATCGCCTGTATCTTTAGAGTAAAAATTCCTACCTATGTACATTAGTTTCAGACACAATAGACCAATGCCGTCATCATCAGTACATAATCTGAAATTGCTAGATGACCACTTAACTGGTGGTAAAGCCACATTTTCACTTTTGCAATAAGTTTATTCTACCCATTGATTTTGAGCATAAGGGTGAAAAGCCTTAGACCAGTGAGGATCTTTATTTTCAAATAATTTATGATGTTTAGTAATCATAGGAGCATTTCCAGTTCTAGTAAAATTAGCCACAGTGACCCCATCATGATGAAAGCAATATGAAAATAAAAATAATTATAAGATAAAAAAAATTTATAAACCATGTTTTTAAATTTTCTGATGAATCATAGCTATAGAACTAACTACATTAGCACTTTATCAATGCGTATTGTTACGAAATTGTAAATAATTGTATTTATTTTTGTATAAATTCTTTCAAAGAGGCTTAGTAAGTTGATAAAATGTCAATCTGCATTTCCAGCTCTTTCGCGTTAAAATAGCTTAATTTTCCCTTTAAAATGCATTACAAAAGCTCCAATAGGCAGGTAATGGATTTGGCGAGAAAATCCTTATTATCGATATTCCAAAGATGGATGTTCTAATGTGATTGGTTAAAGAGTTACTTGAAATTTGAATTTAAAAAAAAAAAGCTGATTTAAAAAATAAAATACTAATCCTTTTAGAACAACATATACAGTAACCGCCGCTTATTAAAATCACTGGTTAATAAAATCAGCCGCTTAATGTGATCAATTTGCCAGGACCGGAATTAAATCAATGCAAACTAATTTTATAACCGCTGCTAAAAAAACTATAAAAAAATCTCTCCAGCAGCAAAAATGTCATTTATAAATTTTTTATTTACACTGTGATTTTTTATTTTAAATGAAATACAGCAAACCCTCAGTTATCTATTTTTGTCGAAAATTTTACATTTACAGCAATTAAACACGTCCCATTACTTGTCTTAGTAATAATTTCAAGCAATGTATTCTTCAAAGTACGGTAATAAGTTAAAAATTTAATTTGGCTCTCAAGTGATTTTTTTTTTAATGTATATTTATGTTTAATTATAAGACAATTTTTGTTCTTATTCTGAAATAACAAAGAGGCAAAAAGCTTTAAAGGAAAGATTTTAAATTTAAAAGAAAATCGTGAACTTTTGGCAAAGTATTGATGATTTCCCTCAAAGGAGAGCGCATCAGAACTTGAGATGTGTTTAATTCACTTATTTTGAAGGAACAATCAAAGAATTATCTGTTAAAAATTAATTAATATTGTTTATTAGTTCCATTATTTGGTAACTTTTGAAATTTCTTTCCAAATTCATATAGATAATACCTTTTTCTTCAGTGCAGGAACGTTCGCTGGATATAAAAATCAGCTGCATAATAAAATAACTTTTGCACAGAGCGAATGTGATTTTAATAAGCATCGGGTACTGTATTTGCATAATGAACTACATTAGCAGTTTATCAATGTGTAGAAAATCTTTAAAGTGATAATGATGTCAATTTTTGCCAGATGCATAATTACTATTTTTACAATTAAAATTTTTTTACGCTCACAAATACAATTTTTTAACGCTCACGTTTAATTAAATTTATTTTTATGTCGGAAGAAAATGAACTCGTAAATTTTTTTTTTTGGTAACAATTAAATTATAGCTAATATTTTAATGACTATTTTGATTGCTATTAGGAACTCATTATTTTCATATTTTAATTAATTAAAAGAAAACTATTCGAAAATCTGACTTCGAAGTATTGTGTTGTCATCGGGTTCTGAGCTACTGTGAAAGTTTCAAATGTCTAGCTAGTAGTTAAGTCAGTTAAAAATAGATTGCAAGATTTGTACCGGACAAACAAACACAGAAGAATAGAAGTTAATAAAAACATGGTAAAAAGTAAACTGATTTTGCCTGATTAGATGATAGTCGGTGATATATGTCACTCGCAAATAATTCCTCTTTAGTTACACAGCGTTTTTATTTTCGTGGTGCTTTTCTCCTGACAATGTTTCTGGATTGGGTAGAATTACTCTTTTTACGAGGACGTTGCTGTCTATTCCTCCGTACCAAACGGAGGAAGGAAAAGTACCGATTAATGTAACTAGTAATTAATTTTCTTTAATGTTACTTGAAATTAAATAACACAATTGTTTTGATTTAAATAAAATTACTTCTTAATTACTCTGAAAAATCTTATTTTAATGATAATTAAAAATAACAGAATTTTTTTCAAATGATTAAATATTTTTTAAAAAATTGAGTCTTTATATGTTCAACTAGCTGAATAATTTGATATTTCGCCAAACTGAATATTCGGTGCATTCCCAGTTTGTAGACTGTAATGGTACCAAATTCTTTGGTGTACCTACAAGCACTATACACAAGACATACCACTCAAACACTACACACACACACACAAACACACACACAAAAAAAAAAAAAAAAAAAAAAAAAACTTAAATAATCCCTAATGATACTGATGAATCCCCTGCTCCTTAAATCGTTTATAAGGGTACTATAACAGCACTATAGTACAGAATCTTATTTGAGTACTACAATATAACACTGCAATGCTTAAATTGTTCAATAAATCAAGTAAAGAGACATGCAAGCAGAAGCGGGTAAAATTTCATTAATTTCCTTCAAATACAACTGTTTTATTAAAAGAATGACAAATAAAACAGGAAAGAGATGATTTTATATCAATAAAATGCAGCATATTATATTCAGATTATTTCACAGAATGTGACTTTGCTCACCATAATTTTACAAAATAAAAAAAGGTTTCTGAAAAGGGATGATTAACACATAAAGTAATTTTGCTGTGCCTGATAATTACACTGCTATCAGTTTAGAAAATAATACATGTACAAGAAAAAGTTATTTGAGTATAAATAATATACGACTATGAGAAATGTAAATTGATAAAAAAGGAAACCATAATGCATAGTTACAGAAGATGAAATGATTCCATTGTCTTTGTTCTACAAAATGTGAACAAACTGGAATGAAGAAAAAAAATAAAAACAAATGTTTTAAACAAAGTGTACACATGTGTGTATTTAAATGATTTAAATAAGCATTAAAAAAAAAAAAAAAAAGAAAAAAACTTAAACTGGTTTTAGCAAAGAATAATGGTTTGAACTGATTAATGATTTTTCCATGCATTCCGTATGGTACTACATATACTGGGTGATAAAAATTAAATGTAAAATTGTGTATATTTTAAACGTGAACAATTTGGATAATTTAACAGTCAGAAACAACATAAATTATTTCAGTTTATCTCCAAGACTTGGACCTCAATTAAAAGAACCTTTCCTTATCTCATTAAATTCAGTTTTTAAAAAATCACTATAAAAAAAATAAGTGCTACCCTGATTTTTTCCTGTTAAACTTTACTGTAAACTTCATTGTTTAGATTGGTTGTGTTACACAGATTTCTAGGAGTCTACAATAAATTTGAATAAAACTGAAAGAATTAAAAAACATAAATATGTATAACACAACAACAAATCTTTAGGATAAGCAAAATTATAAAAATTTAACCTTACTGTATCTGGTACGCACAAAATGGAAAAAAAAAAAAGTATAACATTAATTTTGTAGTAACATTGAAGCATATAGGAGATTTATTGTAAGAAACGAGGTAGAAAATTCCCTATTTCCTTATTTTTTCATTAAAATTTAAATTATAAAATACGGGTTCCAAAATTAACTAAAAATGCTGATATATAAATTAATTGACTAATGGAGGGTAACAATAGTATATGGTATGGTGCAGTCTAAAAGTTTAACTAATTTAATACGCCCAATAGCTCTTTCGACATGAATTCTATGTCGTGAAACTTTTTTACTTTCTTTTCTTTCATCAAATGAAAATTGAATTTTGTTTTTTTTAAAGTGTGGTGTAACTAACTTAAAACTAAATATAGACGGTACAGCATCACTTTTCAGAAATCTCTGTAAAATTTTGGTAAGTCAAGTCATTTTCGGTAAAATGCTCTGAACATAATACGCTATGTATAGATGGTGTAAAATTTTCTCTTTTCTGCTTGATAAGCCATTCTTTTAATAAACCAGACGAATTTAAAGGAAATGCATGAAAACTTACACGTTTCTGCTTGCATGTTTCTTTGCTTGAATTATTTGTGGATGTAAGAGATGCACAGTTTTTTAGCAAGTTGCTTTCTTTAACTTCGTATTCGCAGCGTAAAGAAATCATGGAATACCACCATCACGTGACTTCCACACAAATGTTGCCAACAGTGAATAACCCTCATTGCATACGTAAAGGTCTTAGCAAGAGTTATTTAGTTCACTATAACTGTACAAAAGCTTTGTACAGACATTTTTGTTTCTATAATAAAATCTATTTTACAATTTATATTAACAATATCATAATTAAAGAGGACGTTTTATTCGATATGCTTAGTATTTTATTAATATGGTGTCGCTGTTTAATATTTACGTAGGTATTGTAATATTAAGATTTAGAATATGGCATCAGCAGTGTGATTGATTTTTCTAAAGCTAAAAGTAATTCATAATCTTATTTTAAATAATAAACCACTTCTAATTAATTACTAAACAGATTTTATCTAACATGGAAACAGTTTAGGTATGGTATAAAAAATAAATAAATATTTATTATGAAAATAAGTAAACTACATCAGAAGAAGCTTGCATTTTTCCTCAACTATTTTCTATGTGGCACAAAAGTTGAATGTTGTTTTTACGCATGTTAGCCTAATTTTTAAAATATATGTATTTTAATATCCTATTCACTCGAAATTAGTAAGGAGCCTCTTTTAGATTTTTAGTCGAGCGTTTCCAAAGGAACTATTTCGGGCCTGTATTAGATATATTGAAAAACATGTCTCAAATTATTGGCATGAGAAAATGGCAATATATATATATATGTAGTAGTTCTTGTACTAAAATTTTGCAAATAATTAGTTTTTAGAGGCAAAATCATGCTTTTACCCTCTATTGTATTGTACATTATTGCATTATTTTTTATGCTAGTATAATGCTTCACATTACGATTCTTAAAAAAAATAAATTAAATTAAATTAAAATGAAGAACAGAACCATTAAAATTAAGAACAATATCTATAATTCTTTTACATTTGGTAGAGTATGCATGGTCTTTGAGTTAAATTTTCGAAAATGAATTTTTATATTTACACGTTTTGAGATTCCCTGATTCCGAGAAACATGAATTTTAGTGGTTAGTTTGTGTGTGTGTATCTGTTATCAGTGTAAATCGCAGAAACAAGCAATAGCAGGAAGTCAAAACTCGGTATTCTAAATCTGCATCATATGGTGATGCTGTATTAAACCTTTCACTTAGGTCAAGCAAGTGGTTCATGTACAGTACAAGAACATTCAAAAGATTTTAAATACATTACGTGTATGGGGGAAATTACAGGTAAATATACTTTATGATCTATGGGCTGCCTTAAAGAAGACAGAAATGACTTTTTTTTTTTTTTTTTTTTTTTTTTTTAAATGCATAAAATCAGTTTTGGATAGACTGTGGAATGGAAATCGTACATCTTTCATTTACAGGGCAACCCAATGCATTTGGATATATTGGGGGCTATACTTGGAAATTGCTGGAAGTGTATTTAATTTCGTGCTAGGTGTTTTTATATAAAACTAAGATTAAGTACACAATGGGATGTGCATACAGTTTATAGACAATATACTTAGCTACCCAAAATTAAGCTAAACGTTCTTTTGTATAGTATAATATAATTGACAGAAGTGTTTTGCTATATTTTACAATGTTGACGAATATTGCTCTGGAAGTAAAATAAAATTTTCATATTCATACTATATATAACATATTTTTTTATATTTTATTTTTAAGTTCTGTTTTTTTTTTTTTTTTTTTTTTTTTTTTTTTTTTTTTTAATAATCTCATATGTTGTGAGGTAAACTGAATACGAAATTCCAATTTTTACTGGTTGATCAGTATGTTTGTCTGATATCAGCATAACTAAAAAAAAAAAAAAAAAAAAAAAAAAAAAAACTGCAGGAAATTTAAATTGTGTATTTTGAAGTTTAAAATACATTGCGACTTGAAAAATTGGATCAAGATTGAGATTTTTGAAAGCAAATTAATTACAGCCTTGATTTTTTTTTTTTTTTTTTTTTTTTTTTTTTTATAAAAGATAAATGAAGGCACTATACTTGAACGGGGGTTGAATCACACACAATTATTTGCCAAATAAAACTATTCTTAAACCAATTTTAAATTAATTTTTTAAAGCAGATACAACTATTATCTCACCTTATTGATCTAATGACGTAATATGCATGGGGATAATGCGCATAATATGCTTCATGGTATTGAAACTCGGGGCAAGAGAAACTTGTGTGAGTAACATACCAGAATTTTCTCCTTGTTTAACAAAAGATGCCATCAGTATCCATTTTAAAGATCAGCGTTATATCCTCGAAACATGCAATATTATTTTTTCAATTACATTAAAGAACTGATATACAAGAAATATTTAAATTTAAAACTTCTTCACAGATCATAAAACCAATACAAGCACTACTACTTTCGAAAGGATGTAGCCTTTCTTCTTCAGGTGAAAAAAAAAACGTGTTACAACTATGGAGGCAAAAACAGTCTTACTTTTGTCCCCAAGGTAACAGCCCGTGTTTTTTGCACTTTAAGAAGAATGGCCACGTCTTTTCGAAACTGATAGTGCTTGTATTGATTTTATGGTATGTAAAAAAGTTTAAATATTCAGTTCTATTGTTAATCTGAAAAAAAAAAAAAATATATATATATATATATATATTTATGAATTTTGATACAAGAGAGAAAGTAGTCATTAGCATAAAGTATAACGATTAAAAGCAATTGAATTTTTTACTTTTAATGGAAAATATGTTACAGAATATCCAATTAATAAAATCTGTTAAGTATGCTTTTTAAATTTCTACAACTTTTTTAGGCTAATATTTTGTGACAATTAAATGTTGGATATTATGGCATTAAACTATTGCCAGTTATTCAGTTACTCAATTTATTATTAGAATAAAACGAAAAAAAATCTGATGTGAAACAATCCCACTATTACACGTATTATATGCACTTTTTAGAGATAATGTGATCAGAAGCCGTAGAATTGACCTAATGAAAAAGGCATTTAAAAATATTCCAATAAGACAAAGTAAATATTCACGTAAAGACATATAAAACAGAGTTTACATAACAAATAAAAAAAAAAAAAAAAAAAAAAAAAGAGGGTTTTTATTTTTATTTTTTTTTTATTATTATACACTAATTTTTGAGATCTAAAGCTAATGTATCTGATGAGTAGGACTACTAATTTTCCTGTAATAAACACGTAAAGCATCAGAAAAAATATCTAAAATGGGAGTATGTAACAATTTTCAAGAAAATCATTAAAGCCGTTTTTGAGATACCGACTTTCGCCAAATCTAGGTATATTTAATTGTTGACCGGAAAAGAGCAATTACATCCAAAAGAATATTTAAAACAGATTTAATATTGCAAGTCTGAAAAGAATCCATGCGGTCGTTTTTAAAGGAACGCACTTGCGGTACCTAAAAATCAGCTATTTATACACGATGCCTATCAAATTTCCGGAACTAACCAACTACATCATTCGAAAGGACATCTAATACAATGTTTATACAGTAAGTTTGAAGAAAATCGTTTGAGCCGTTTTTGAGAAATGGACTTACGACCCCACATCATGTTCCGGATGTCCCACTTCCGGTTTTCAAATTTACCTCAAATTTTAGGGTATTCATCAGTATACCAGACCTGTCTCAATTCTGAAGTTTCGTATTTCTATCTTTATTAGTTTGGAAGACATAATAGTCAGAAGATCACCCCCCCCCCCCCCCACACACACACACACATACCCACTGACCAATTACCAAAAACCACATTTTTGGACTCAACACACCTTAAAACATGTAAATCAGGTGAAATTTCGATATCGAATGTGTGGACCGAACACAATACTGTCATTACCCTACGGTAGTCGGGGAACGGAATAAAAAAAAAAAAAAAAAATAATAAATACATCATTACTATACTTAAAAAATAAAAAATTTAATGATTTAGAATAAATAACTTTAGTTTATTTATAATACAGTTACCCCCGGTTATTAATGTCACATTCGTTCTGAGCCAGAGTGATTTTATTAAGCGGCTGATTTTTATATCTTTTATATTGCATTTAATAATTATAATAATTAAAAAAAAAAAAAAAAAAAACACCATTTCAAATGAAATTTGTAACTTATTACTGCGTTTTGAAAATTACGTTCCTTGATAAGTGATGGGGCGTGTTTAATTTGTAACTGTACTGTAAGTGTAAAATACTCGACAATGAGCGATAACGGAGGGATTGTTGGGCTTTAATTTCTTTTCTTATTTCAAAAAAAAAAAAAAAAAAAAAAAAAAAAAAAAAGTGTGCATAAATGATATTTTTGGCTGCTGAGGAGATATTTTTTAGTTAATTAACCGGCTATTCTGATTTATCAAGCGGCGGCTTTAAAAGTAATTTGCATTGATTTGATTCCACTCTTGGCAATATGATCTGATTAAGTGGCTGATTTTAGTAACCTGTGAATTTATAAAGCGGCGGTTATTTTATATATAAATAAATAAATCTTTCCAACATATTGTAGTCCCTCAAAAATAAGGAATAAAAAAAAAAAAAAAAACAGATTACTCTATTTCTGTTTTCAAATTAAAAGTGCATAAGAAAAGCCTAATTTACAGAATTGTAACACCCCCCCCCCCCCCCCCCGACACACTCACACACAGTCCCATTATTCTAGGCAGCAGCATCTATAGACAAGGAAGACTTAGATTATTCTTGATATGTACAGTTTAGTATTGGTAAATGATTTTATCAATAATACTTTTATGTCTGGAAGAGAAAAATAATTAAAATTTTAGCTTCAATATTCAGAAGTAGTGTTTAGCAAACTACAGCATGCCCACAAAAGAAGCTTATAAATGAATATTTACATCCAAACAAATTATATTCCCTTTAAAATAAGATAAATTTGTTTATTTTTCTAAGAGGTTGTTTCTGTTTCCATGTTAAAAGTTTACAAGCAGCTGCCCTCCTCTTTCCTCATTCTAACTAGCAATGTGAAAAGATAAGGAAGAGAGAGAGAGATTCTAATTCTAGATATGAGCAGTTTAGTATTGGCAGATGATTTTATCAGTAAAATTTTCCTGTTTGAAAAAGAAACAGTAATAAAATATTAGCACTTATATTTTTTCAAAAAGCAGTTAATTTGGATGCCCAGGCCCTTTCGAAGATCTGTTCTTGTATCCGAATAAGTCACAAAACTATTGTTTGTGATTGTGAATTACAAATACAGAAGTCTGCCAAAATTTACTTCCACTATTTTCAAACATTGATTTTTTATAAAGTTCTTGAACTGAAAAAATAAGGAGAAAGACCGGTATTCAGAAATAGTGGTAGCAAACAACAGCATGCTTACAACCCTGCAAATATGAAACACACAACCAAAAGAAAATGCTAATAAAAAGCGTATATATATATATATATATATATATATATCCCTTTGACCGCCCGAGGCGATTTCATGCATCGCTATCACAGACATAAGGCAGGGAGAAATTGTGACTTTCAAAAATGCTTATAATTCATATTAATTAAATATAATTAAAAATTTTTGAAGCAAATTTTCCTGTTCCTAAATGTTTTCCCTATTAATAGAAATAAAAATTGTCATTGATTCGTCAATTCCTTTCTAAATAAGTACTTTTCTTAAAACAGTTTCGTATTTGGCGATAACTTCAATAATTACACAGCCAACCTCTTTCGGAAAAAAACGCACTTTTAACGCGCGGCGTTCGATTTTTTCCCCTTCTTTTTAGGGCAATTTTGAAAATAAATTATGTAAGTTAACATTAACTAATATACACTTATTATTAGTTTATTTATTTATGTATTTATTTTTGTTTTACCTGATCTTATTAAAAATTATTTTGATTAATATAACAAACATTTAGATATAAATACAATTGATAGAGTAGAGCATATTTTTGGAAATTTTAGTGTTAAAAATACATAACTAATAAATAAAAAAGCCTTTTAATTATTTAGGTTTTTTTTTTTTAATTTCTTCAGGAGTATATAAATAAAGGCTAGTACATTCATTTAATGCATAAAGCTTAAACTCAATAGGTGCTCAACAATATGTTTCTTATATTTATTCAAAAATACGGACTACGACGGAGAAAAGAATAACGTTAAAAGTATTAAAATGCTTAATTTTCTCTTATTTATTAATTTAAAAACATAAAATTATTTTATTTGTTTATCTATTTTATTTTATTTATTTATTTTTTATGGAAAAATCAAGGCATTAATAGAAGTAAATCACTCTATGGTGGCCAAGCGGTTCTGCGGTCAAAGTGGTAGATGGTAAGTGCCGGGTTCGATCAAAAAACGCGTTCATCGATCTAGCTGTTCGGAGTTTTCCGTAGTTCTCTCTAAAACTCGTGTAAATACGAACTAGATTCACTTAGAAAACCCCCCCACGGAGGGCATTTCTCCTGTAGGCCTAGACCCCTAAAGTAGTCAGTCAGTCTTAAGCCATACAACTAATCAACCATTCTTTATGAGATTAACATATGTTAGAATTTTATGTTGTAAAATTATAAGTGCTTATTTCTTTATTTGTTTATTAATTATTTAATTAAGTGTCATATTTCTTTTTGTTATATACGTTATTTTTTAACTTTTTTTTTTTTTTTTTTTTTTTTTATCATACTTTATTTAAAGGTGCAAAATACGAAAAAAAAAAATATATATATATATATATGTGTGTGAAATAATTATTATCTTCATAAAGTTGAAAAATCGTCCTCGATTATGATTTTTTAATAATTTTGAAAGCATTAATATTGTTGCTTATAATGGGATGTATTTGATATTTAAGGTCACAGAATTTTGAAGTTACTTAGTTAAAATCAATATCTAATTAAATAAAATAAATAAAAATGAACTAAAACTTCATTTTGTTTACAAATAATGATAAATAAAATGAGTAGTAATATAGTTCCTAGTACGTTAGGTTAAATTATCAAATTTTTAAATTTAATTTTTGGGCTGCTAAGGGATCTAGCACTTCAGAGGCATGAATATGGTGCACCGAGTTATAAGAAAGAGTATGAGGTGGTGGATTTTGAAATAGCCTTCATTGAAGCTATGAAGTAAAAAGAATTAATGTTTAATTTTAAATTCATTTTGGAGTTAATTCCTTTTAATGTAGTAACCTTACCTACATCTCACATTTTAATTTGTTTACCAAATAATGATCATTTTTCATTAATTCCAATGCTTATATAATTATAGTTATTCTTCCAGTTGTCCTTAATTTCAAATACTTAATCATTTATAAGTAAACTCCCTAGAATTATGATGAATCCGCCTTAGTCAATTAGAGAACTTCTGGTTTAAATTTTTAATAAGCAGATCAAGTGAAATCTTAACCCTTATGGAAAAATATTTTTTAGTGTGCTCTTTTTATTTTGCTGAATTATGTGTTAATTACTCAATATATTTTCAAATATTTATTACATTTACATTTTTATATTTATTTGTGTTTTCTGAGTTTTATATTTTTTAGATTGATTTTTTTCTATGTGGTTATTCTCAGTATATTTTAGATAAACTTTATATTTTGAATATTTATCTTTTTAATTTCACTTATATTATATTGCTTATAGAATTTTACGTTAATACGTATCACTAGTGAAGAGGCTACCTACGTGCAATTAATACTCATCATTCTCACAGGGAAAATTAAAGAGTGGTCTTACCCCACTAAATAAAAAATAAACTTCAAATGTGGTTTTACCCTACAGTATTGTACAACCGCGATAACTTGGCACGCCAATCACGTGTTTTCAGATGATTCCATTAATGAAATAAGGTGAGAGGTTGTGTTTCCATGGTAACACAGAGTAGAGTGGCTTCCAGATTTGGCGTTGTTAGCCCGTTTCTTAGTGTGAAATTATAATTTGAAGTTGTTGATAAACTTAATATTTGGAGGTATTTTTAATTACTATTTAAAAGAAGTGTTCGTAGGTACTATTGTTTACAAATTTTAAAGTTTCGGCGATCAAATAACATTCAAAAAGAAATTTTGATTTTTTAAAATAAAGTAATCTTAATGGCTTTCGAGAAGTAATTTTTAAGTACAATCATTATCAGCAGAAAGGGATGAAAGAAGTAACTTAATTAAACTTTTAAAAAGTTTATTTCTTCAATGTATGAAATAAAAGAAACCATGATTAATACCATTACAGTTTTGATAAAATAAACATTAAATTATTGTAATTGTCATTAAATAACATGCCATAATCATATAATGGTTGTAATAAAAGTAGAAAGGAAGAAATTTAATTAATCACGATAGTTAATATTTACAAAACATTCAATTATGATATATTTTCAGATTTAAATAATTGAACTAATCATGATAGTGAATATTTACAAAAAAAAAAAAAAAAAAAAAGAACTGTTTTACTCGTACGTATACTTTGAGAAGTTAAAAGCTAAACAAGTAAATTTTAGGGATTCAATTAATTTAAATACCAGAAATAAACATACATGTGAACACAAATTATAAGCAATGTTTAAAGCTATTTTGTTTTATCGATTTTTTGCATATCTGATAAAAAAATTATAAGAAATAATTGAAACAATATTTAAATTGACAAAAATTTAGCAATTTTCTATTTAATTAGCAACAATAGACACTTTGACTGCTCGTATAGTTGCCAAAGAAGCTGGTAAGTCAAATAATTGTTTGGCGAAAAGAACTGCCGCCAAGCATCATTTGCATTTCATTCGGCCGCCCCTTCTTCAAAATGAACTATTCCAAGGTCGTATGCCATCTTTTCGCGGCTGCACAGTAATATAAAGACAATCGTAGTGCACTACCCTTCATCTCGGAGAAATTATAAGTACTTTAAATTTTCTGAGGTAAAATGACTAATTGGGATAAAATACTTTGATTTAGGCAGACACTTGATCATGGTATAAATAACCTTAAGACCTCATATATAGAAAAACAAATTAAGTACTCCTCAAAATCTTCTCCATGAAGTCATATGAGATTTTAACTCATATTTTTAAACTCGTCCCTGTGTAGAATTGATACCAGAAAAGACTATAGCCAATTAAAAATCTTGTATTGCAAATAAAATATTTATGATTAATTTCTTTCTATAATTTTTTGGTATGTAAATTTCTAAAAATCACAGAATAATGCGTTGGTTCTAGTCCAACCTTATCTAGAAAATTGAAACTTTTATAAACATTATGAACTACAGGTACTACTGACATCTTTCTTTTTTATTACAACTCGAGTTAACATTAAATCAACAATCTTGCAGGGTAAATATGAGTACTAGGTATTTCTGAGGTATTTCTTGGTATTGGGCGACCGGCCGCGACGGAATGAATTGTTCTGATCAGGTGGGTACTGTGATCAGAATTTAAACAATCCTACAACCTGGAGACCTCGGGAATAGGAAAGTAAACTAATACTCATAAAATAATGCTCCCTGAAATTTTTTTTAATCTCTCGGATTTCGACATGGTGAGAAAGCAACACAAATGCTGTATCACATATTGTGGAGAGTTTTTCAGGAAAAATGGGGGTACAAGCCATGAAACCTCGACAATTATGAAAAATGCTCCGTGTCTGTTTTCACAAAAATGACTGTAGATAACTAAACAGATTATCTTGTGTATTAGTGTAAATAAGTTTTTTTTTTGCAATTAATTTCTTTTTTATATATTAGTAATTTCTGTATAGAAGTGTTTTAATTAAGTGATGGTACTACAGTTAAATTTTCTTATAACCAATTTTAAAAAGGGATGTCCAATAAAAATCCCATTTTAAGTGGAGAAAATTCTTGACAAAACTCCATCAATTTCGGCTCAATCGTGGCTCAACGTGTGCTGTGTCCGGGCACTAATACAACCATATGATCGCATTTACGAACCAAATTTGCTAGCCACAAAGCCTAAGGATGATGTTTAGGGATGTGTTAAAGGAGTCTCCTTAAAGTTTTTTTTTTCCCTCTTATGCATTTACAGCTATAGTTACTTTTCGTGTGAACGGTGTACATAAAGAAATATTGTTGTCGCTATACAGTACGTGGATACTGCTGACACGAAGGGGGTCTTATTTTTTTTGCATTAATTATAACTATATTTGATTTTTAGTCTTAATCATGTACAGAAGTATTATTATTATTGTTGTTTTATTATTTAAAGGTATTGAATGAAAATCGTAGGGTGATTATAAAAATTTTGAAGGGTTGGAGTTAAAAAACTTTCAAAAGCCACCAGGCAATAAATTGTTGCTAGGTCGTTATCTTGAGTGATAAACTTTAATATTTCATTCAGAGCAAGTGTTCAAAGCCACTGCAGAAATTCTAAAATCTGTAGTCGTTACAATAATGACACTTACCTTTATATCTTAAGCAGGGGAATCAGTCACCAAGGAAGCCACTGCAGAAATCTTACAATCTGTAGTTGCTACAACGACAGATGATACTCACCTGATTAACTAAATAATTACCTATGATTAAACATAAACTGTTTTTCTATATTTTTGATAATTTTAGGTGTCATATTTTCATAGCATTTTATCTTTTTGAAAATATTCTATAATTATCATATTATATCATTATTATATTCTTTATAGTGTTCGTATCTTGCTGCGTGTACCTATGTCTTTAATAATTATTTTAGGTTATATGATATGTGTGTTACCCATTGAAATACCCAAGCATAGTGAATATTTTAGTAATCTTCTCTATTAATATTGAATAATGTATCTTGTATCTTTACTATATCATATTATTTTTAATCTACAACATATAAGCCAAGTATGCTGTGTAATTCTTCATAAGTACACAGTTGTTAAACGTGCAGAACTTCATAGCACAAAAAGACACAACAGGACTCATAGGTTGGTATAAAATTGTGACTTTGAAGATAGTGCGCCTTTTCTTTCAAGAGGAACTCTTTTACACATGACCATGTTTATATTATCTTAATCTTATACTTACTTAATTATGTAGTAGTTAAATTGGACATTACGTCAGGAATGAACAGTTCATATTCAACATTTACTTTCAGCGTCATTCAAGTGATTTTAATAAAATATATGCTTCATGAACATTACGAAAGGAACTTTAGGACTTTCAAGATAATAGTTATTGTCCAGATCAATCAAGTGTATATTTTTTTTCGGCTCTGTGTTCAATTATATTCCATTTCTTTATTCATATTTACTAATTATATAGTGTTTTTATCATTCAGTCTATAAGTTAAAAGTGTATAACATTTTTATAATGACGGGTCCGAGTGTGTTCATCTATAATTCATATTACTGTGTGTTTTTATTATATTACATCAGATTTTTTTTAAGTATACTTATATTATGTTTTGTATCATTTAAGTTAGAAAATTTAAAAATAAATGTTGAAAATGTTTTCATATTGGGCACCAACATGATGGTGAGATTTGTACAACCCTTTGTACCAGTCCAAGGCAATGGAGAGATTTCTGCGATAACTCAGGAATTTTTTTTTCTCCTTCAATAATCAAGTTAATAATCCTTGGATAATTTTGTTTACCTACCAGGTAAGATCCCACATTCTTGGATGCAAGAATGGGGGACCTTTCTTGGACGGGGGAGATATGAAATATAAGGGATATGAAATATAAGAAATAAAAAGAAGTAAGAATTAAATTAACATTTTCAGAGGTTCAGGGTATTCTGGTTATATTTCAAAGTAATATTGCAAAATAAATTAAAGGAGATTTCATATTAGGCTGTAAGATTAAAAGCATAAAAAATAATGAACGGAAATTGCAACGCGATCATGTGAAATAAACAAGTTAATCATTTTAAGTACTTTGATATCTGGAAATATCCTATAAATAATATTTAATGAGCAATTAAAAAATATCTGGGCGCCGAAAGGATTCAATTTAAAAGAATAAAAGATTTATGATTCTTAATTAAGGTTTAAGTATTTTATGTCAAAATAGAGTAATAAATAAGTGTTTTAATGATTTGGCGAAAGGGCAACTTTGGCGGGTTATGGCTCCAGACCGTCTGGGAAAAACATAGGTACAGCCAATAAGATTTGTTATTATTAAAAGGATAGCCAATTATAGAAAAGGGGCTGGAATTAAAACTATGCCAAATTACACCAAAAATTACGGGTACAAAACACGAAACTCGAAAAATTAGAGAGAGCTTTTAGAGATCTTTGAACTATCAGCTGCTAAGAACTAACTAGTACGCCGGCCTCGGGGCCCGGCCCCCGAGGTCCGGAAATAACACGGCGAGTTTCGATAATAACGTCCAGCAAAACCCCGTACTACATTGCCTTCAACCACCTTCAGTCATGTCTTGGAATTAATAAAGTCAATTAAAGCTAACTACTGAGTGATTATTGTGCCTAGACTGCAAGTGTGCAATTTAATGACTCTAGAATCGGGTGTAATACTCCTAGAACACCCGCAGAGCTCCACAGCAATAATATGACAATAATTAATTATGTTACAGATATATATATATATATTTGTATTACATTTGAAGAAAAACAAACTTTTGACATGAACTATAAGGATGTATAAAACTTTTAATGTTAATAAATATTTTTACAAATATTAATATTATCATTGATTATGCATTTAACTATAAAATATTGGTATGTTTAAGTATTAAACTAATTCAATTTTCCTAAACTTAATTATTTTAAGAAAAATATGTTGGTGTTAATGTGCCAGTTGCCTACAAAAGAAAGGCCGAGGTATGGGTTGAATAACTTAAGTAAGGGGTGGTCTTTCTAAGGTGTTCTAGCCCATATTTACGCTTGTTTCGGAGAAAACTGCAGATAATTTCGAAAAGTTAGCCCGATGAGCGCTACCTGGTATCGAACCTGATATCTCCCGTCTACCAGCTTTGAGAGCAAAGTTAATGTTACAGTCTCAAAAACATCTGACCCCCTGAAAAACCTTTTATAAACCAACTAAAACAATTTTTAAAAATTTAATGTGCTGAGAATAGAATGTATATATTTGTAAGTTATTGCAATAAATAAAATTAATCATAAAGCTGAACGGTCATCTCTCAAATGAATATATCAAATCAAACTAACTGTTAAATCATCAAATTTTTACTAATTAATCTTAATATCGATTAACTTTCTTACCAGTAACTACAAGGATAAATTTGATAAAATAAATTATTTTTTAAATAAATAAAAATAATTTTATTATTATTATTATTATTATTATCAGTTTGTATAAATATATATTTTTAGACTACAGTTGCATATTATATTATTAAAAACTAAAGAGTATTAAAATTCAGAATTTTTGATATGCAGTATGATAGATAAGATGGTGTAAATTATTTCTATGAATATAGAAATGTAATCAAAATTTAAATAATAATTATAATAATAATAAAACGAATGTAACGTAATACATAATGTATCTTAGTTTGATTGCAAAGAAAATTTTTTTGTGCTTTACTTTAGAGAATATCTTTAAAAACTTACACCGATAAATCACCAAAATGCGCGATCAGCGCCAAGCATTGTAAAACGGGTTACCGTAGCAAGAGGGAATCTGGTCAAGCGTTTGTCCACTGAGCATGCGTACTAAATACCTGTCATATCTCTGAGATTATCCAGGGTTTCTAAGTTAACTTATCTGAGAGCGCCCTCTGGATTCTTTCTGCTGTGGGCGGAGATGTTATAGTGACAAATTGTTCCCCCTAGGGGTGTCATGTCAGGGAAAGAAAAACACGTTAGGGGACTATACAATATGTACAAGTAAAAGATAAAATTGCAGATTTGTAGAAATTCACGAAAGTCTGTGAGTTCAGTTTTACGGGGAAAATGCTCAATTTCCTACATTTAATAAACAGAGAATCAAACAAACACGAATATTTTTTGGAAAAATCGCTTCCAAAGTAGTAATTATAAAATAACAATAAAATGAATGCTGATTTCACTTTTTTAAGTTCTTCTCCTGATTTTTAAAAATTAGTTTATTTGTTTATTTATTATTACTATTATTGCGATTTTATTAATACTGTTAAATTAAGTTGGTTGGTTGGTTGGTTGTAGGAATAAGGCCGATTGACTCCTTAAGTGTCCTAGGCCTATAGGGGGAATGCCCTCCGTGGGGGTCTTTCTAAGGGGTCCTAGCCCGTATTTACGCGAGTTTCGGAGGAAACCACGGAAAACTCCGAACGGCTAGGTCGATGAGCACGACCTGGGATCGAACCCGGCACCTCCCATCTACCAGCTTTGAGCGCAGAACCGCTCGGCCGCTGGTGGGCCCTGTTAAATTAAGACTGTGTCTCAAGAAGTGCAGCACTGAATTGCATATAAATTTATATGTAGATGAACTTTGATATACACTAGTGCCTATTAACTTTTGGTATGAATATCTAAACAGGTAGTTCTGATATACAGCGATTTCTGCAATTTAAGGGAAGGCTATGACACAGATTTTATAGCGTATAATCAAATAAAACTTGATATATGAAAAGGCCATTATCATGATTCAATTTTATTCATTTCGACCAGTAAGTGGCTCTGCTACAATTTTCAATTTTCTCGGAGAACGGAAAGGCTATATCTTAACTTCTATGATATATAATTATGCGAAACTTGACATATGAGGTAACCGTTATAAAAACACATTTTCTAAGATGCTATTTATATAGAGTAAAACTGTCTTTTATATATATATATATATATATATATATATATGTACAGTGTTAGTTTTATTTAAGATGAAAATCGTCTGCATTCATCATGGTAGATAATTTTAATAAATAATAGCTGTAATTAATTACACTGCTCGACATGAAAATTGTCTCTGACACCACTTACCTATTCTTGTGTAAAATTACCTCCTGAATCCGAATAGGACGCCCATTTTGCCATATAACTCACTGATTTTTTAAGAATGGCTCCTATTTTTATCATTTTTCGGTGATTTTACGGATATAAATTTTATTTTTAGGAGAGGGAGGATTATTTAAAAATCCTATGAGGGACTACAGAGTTGGAAAATTCTAAAGCATGGACATTTGCGGCAAAGGATTTTTTTTTTTTTTTTTTTTTTTGGGGGGGGGGGGATTTGCCACTGAAATTATGCATTACATATCTTATACATTTTTAATCTGTTATTAATGTTATTTTTTAAACTTTATATATTTTTTATTTTTGGGTGTTGAATTAATTATTTTCCATTTCTTCAAATCAAATTCATGGTCATAAAATTGTCGAACAGGGAAAGAAATTGAGGGAGAGGGTGGTGTATCTGGAAAACGGTAGGTGATTGGGCAAAATGGGAGTCCTATTTGGATTCAGCAGGTCATTTTACATGAGAATCAGCAAGAATAGTGTCAGGTCGCGATTTTTTTTTTTTTTTTTTTTTTTTTTCTGCAGAGCAGTGTTATTTGCATTTAGGGAATTTGTAAAGAAATATAAAAGAAAGTCTTGTGATGGGCTTAACATACTAGTTACTACTCACATGCATACACACGCACATGCATCACCGTAAAAATACTAAAATTGACTCAGGTCAATTTAATATACTTAATTTCTCCTACTGCATTACCATTTTATTTTCAATTAAAATAAATAAATATATAATAATGATAATACGAAGAAATTTTCCTTTAAAATGAATGAATTAAGTAAATAAAAATCTGGTGTGAAGCAACCACTCGACTTTCATTACCCACTATTTCACATATTATATGCATTTTTTACTCCCATTATTCAACTACCGTAGGTAATGGAAGTATTATATTCGGTCCAAAAATTCGATGTCGTGTTTTCACCTGATTTACACGTTTTAAAGCCTCCTGAATCCAAAAAAGTAGTTTTCAGCAATTGGCCAGTGTGTATGTATGTGTGTATGTATGGAATCTTCTGACTATCATATCTCCGAAACTAATAAAAATAGAACTACGAAACTTCCCACCTGACACAGGTCTGGTGTACAAATGAATTTTCCAAATTTTAGTGAAAATTAGAAAAGCAGAAGTGGGTCACTGGAAACCTGAAATGGGACCGTAAGTCCGTATCTCAAAAACGGCTCTAACGATTTTCTTCAAAGTTGCTGCATAAATATGCACTCTATTAGATGCCCTTCCGAATGATATAGTTGGTTAGTTCTGGAAAATTGATAGGCGTCCTGTATAAATAGCTCAATTTCAGGTCTCGCAAGTGTGTTCCTTTAAAACTTTTTTTTCAAATTCGCCATATTAACTCCCTTTTAAATATCCTTTTGTATGTAATTATTGTCTTGAGGTTAATAATTGAGTATACTAAGTTTTAGTAAAAGTTGGTATCTCAAAAACGGCTCTAACGATTTTCTTGAAATTTGTTTCATTAATCCATTTTAGATACCCTTTCTCATTTCTTTATTTGTCTTTATACGTGTATCAAGTTATTGACAGAAAAAAAAAAATATTGACAGAAAAAAAATAATTACATACAAAAGGATATTTAAAAGAGAGTTAATGTGGTGAATTGGAAAAAAAAAAATCCGTACAGCCGTTTTTAATAAAACGCACTTGCAAGACCAGAAATTGAGCTATTTATATAAAGCGCCTATCAATTTTCGTAAGATAACCAAATATATCATTCGAAAAGACATTTAATAGAATGTTTATGTAAAAAATTTGAAGAAAATCGTTACAGCCGTTTTTGAGATACGGACTTACGGTCCCACTTCCGGCTTCCATTGTTCCACTTCCGCTTTTCCAGTTTTCTCTGAAATTTGGAAAATTCATCTGTACACCAGTTCTGTCTTAATTCTGAAGTTTCATAGTTCTATCTTTATTAGTTTCGGAGAAATGATAGCCAGAAGATTCCCCATACACACACACACACTAACCAATTGCCGAAAACTGCTCTTTTGGACTCAGGAGACCTTAAAACTTGCAAATCAGGTAAAAACTCGATTTCAAGGTTTTGGACCGAGTACAGTACTTCCTTTACCTACTGTAGTCAGGTAATGGAAGTAAAAAATAAATAGCGTATTACCCGTTTCTAAGATCAGCAGATAATTGAAATAAAAGAATAAATTTTAGAAAAATGAAACATAAAAGGTAATATTTAAAATTGAAAACAAAATAAAATTAAATTAAAAAAAAAATCAAATTCGAAATTCGAAAATATTTTGATGAAGTGCGCATCTGCAGGTTCCCAACTACTTCTCTGCCAAGTTTTGTAGCTCTGCGATTAATAATCTGAGAATCAGAGCGCAGACAGACACTAAGATACTTTCTCTAGTGTCAGTGTGTCTATTGTCAGCATATCTCTAGAACAAATAGTAGCAGGAAGTGCAATCTCGGTATTCTACACTAAAATTTTCGTTGTGATCAAGGAAATGGTTCATGTACAAGGACATGAAAAAGAATTCAAATACATTACGTCTATAGTCGAAATTTTTGTTAGGTGCAGTTTAACATCTAAAGGCTGCAATAAATAAAATGAAACTAAGGTATCAATTTTTATACGCATAAAAGCATATTTGGTGTAGAATATGGTATGAAAATCAATCACCATTGGTTTACAGTAGAGTGACGAATAAAAATTTTTACAATTACAGGGATTGAGGACAGGGTAACTCTCTACAGAATTACATCTCAAATAAAACTGCTCCTAAATTCTAAATTTTTAAAGTCGTTAGAGCCGTTTTTGAGATACCAATTTTTACCAAAACTTGGCATGTTGGCATACTCAATTATCGACTGGAAAACAATAATTACACACAAAAGGATATTTAAAAGAGTTAATTATTAATATGGGGAATTTGAAAAAAATCCGTACGGCCGTTTAAAAAAAATTTCACTTTCAAGACCTGAAATTGAGTTATTTATACAGAGCGCCTATCAGTTTTCCTAAACTAACCTACTATATCATTAGAAAAGACGTCGAATAGAGTGTTTATGTGGCAAATTTGAAGAAAATTGCTAGAGCCGTTTTTGAGATATGCACTTACGGTCCCATTTCCGGTATCCATTGTTCCAATTCTGTTTTTCCAGTTTTCACCAAAATTTAGAGAAATCACCTGTTCTGTCTTAATTCTGAAGTTTAAGAGCTGTATCTTTATTAGTTTCAGAGATATGGCAGTCAGAAGATACCCCCCCCCCCCTCCCTCGCAGACACACGCAGACCAATTGCCAAAAGCTACTTTTTTGCCTCAGGAAACCTTAAAACATGTAAATCAGGTGAAAACTCGACATAGAATTTTTAGGCCGAGTACCGTAATTCGTCAGGTAATGGAAGCAAAAAATAAATAGCGTATTACCCGTTTCTAAGATACGCAGATAACTGAAATAAAAGAATAAATTTTAGAAAAATGAAACATAAAAGTATTCGGAAATAAAATAAAATAACATAAAGAATCAAATTTGAAATTCGAAAATATTTTGATGAAGTGTGCATCTACAGGTTCCCAACTACTTCTCTGTCAAGTTTTGTAGCTCTGCGTTAATAATCTAAGAATCAGAGCGCAGATAGACACACAGGTACTTTCTCTATTGCCAGCATATCTCTAAAACAAATAGTAGCAGGTAGTGCAATCTCGATATTCTAAATCTATGTCATATAGGGATTCTACACTAAAATTTTCGCTGAGATCAAGGAAATGGTCGTGTACAAGGACATGAAAAAGAATTCAAATACATTACATTTATAGTGGAAATTTTTGGTAGGTGCAGTTTAACATCTAAAGGCTGCAATAAATAAAATGAAACTAAGGTATTAATTTTTATACGCATAAAAGAATGTTTGGTGTAGAATATTGGTGTAGAATATGGTATGAAAATCAGTCACCATTGGCTTACAGTAGAGTGACGAAATGATGTCCTCGAAATTCGAGGACGTCATTAAAAAATTTTTACAATTACAGGGGTTGAGGACATGGTAACTCACTACAGAATTACATCTCAAATAAAACTGCTCCTAAATTTTTAAAAGTATGTCCATCAGGGTTGGGTTTCTTCCGGAAGAAACTAGTTTCTTCCAGGACAGCAGAAGAAACTGGAAAAAACCGGAAGAAACTGGAAGAAATGGATGAAACCGGAAGAAATGGAAGAAACTAACCAGAAGACAAAACAGCTGTTCGAAATTAAAATTTATGAACTATATAAACTCAAAGCATAAATATAATGTCAAATCTAAACTATAATCCAATTAATATTAAAAATATTGTTAGAAAAATAAGTTATTTTATAACAAACACTAAATATACATAGGTGATGGGTTTTTACTTTTCAATGCTGATATTTTTAGAACTTTTAGTATACATTCAGACAGTACAAGTGATAATAATTACGGAATTAACCATAATATTTGCACTTTTCTTTTTAAAGGATAAAATTTTTTGTATAAACTCAAAGCTGGTAAACTGTATCAATAAGTAATATACCTACTTTTAAACTCTCCTGCAAGTTCTCTAGGATTAAAAAAAAAAAAGCATAGTTTGTATTTATCTATTTAAAGTTGAAAAATAAAGTGCAGTATTGAACTACTCTAAAAAACATTTCATTTGTTTTACAGTTTTTAACTCTAACTCTCAAAAATTTTGTCATTGCCTTTGTTTACAGTTTTCTTTTGCAGATACAGAGTCAGTTATTATTAATTCATGAGAATAGACATCAGAATGGAAAGACGATTTCTAATAAATTTTAGAATAAAATATTTCTTCAATATTAATAAAACTAATCGATCACATTCACATGTGATAAATAATTTAAGCATATTCAAATAATAGGTACTTATAAAATGTAAACAAACATATTTAAAAAATATGAAACTAAATATTTTTGAAAGTTCGGAAATAATATTCATCACTGATTAATTTTGTTAAACATTGATGTAATAGTGATGTGTTTTAAGCACTAGTCTGTATGAATTGCAGGATAATAAATACAAGAATGTTACCCCCCCCCCCCTCCCTCCCAGGTTGAGTTTCAAAGCAAGGATTAAGCTAAAAATTTGATTTAAAAAAAAGTAAAAATGTGAGAAATGTGAATTTATTTGAAATATGAGATGTAAATTTCTTTTTCACTGTACTGTATTAGGAAAATGAAGTTTTTGATGACATTTTGTAATACAGTAATTATTGAATACTGGCTCTTAACTGAATGTTTGTTAAGAGCTGTTTTATCAGAAAGTATAAGCAAGTGATACAAACTATTATTTATTACCAGTTAAAGAAATAAAATTGTCTAAATAATAAATTTTAAAACTTTACGCTTTTTAAATTGAAATTGATTTTTTTACTGGATTTTGAGTATTTTGGAACGTGATTATCAGATACCGAAGATCACTTCGGTAAAAATCTCATAATTATTAATTAAATATGTAATTAAATTTTTATAGGTATAATTAAAGTTACTTAAAGTTGTTTATAAGACAAATGCATCCATTGTATCTTACAAATCGGCAATTTATAGGATAAATTTTAAAGAAAAACAGTTTCTTCCATTTCTTCCACTTGGAAGAAACCTATTTCTTCCGGCCGGTTTTTTCCGCCTTGGAAGAAACTTGCCAACCCTGATATCCATATACACTACTTGTTGCTTGTTGTCTTACCTCTTCTTCTGCAATCTATGTCTATTGTATTAAAAAGCGGGATAAGAGAAAGTCGTGTGAGTGACACACCAGATTATCATTATTATGTTTATGCGATATCATTAATTCATTTCCAGATTTTTCTTACCTATCGTTAAACATATCGATTTTTTTGTTTTGCAGTTGATTCAAAGTTTAAATTTTAATTTTTAGATATCTGTTTGTTAAAAGAAAGTGCAAATGGCCTTCAATTCAAACTATATTAGAAATATTTATTCTTTAATGTTTACAGCTTACTATGCTGTTAAATACAAACGGCTAATTATTAAAATGTATGATTACTCCTTATTAATTATTACTTATATGTATTTGTGCGTGTGTATGTATATATATATATATATATATATATATATTGGTTTTAATTTATACTACTTATCTGTGTGAACTGATTTTAATCAGAGTCCCCCCTTTAACTTCTGTTGTCATAGCCATGCGTAAAATAGGTACGACTGCAAGTTTTTAAATAAAAACAGTCTTTTAACTTAATAAATAAATTAATTATAATTTTGAAACTTATAATTTCTTACTTCATCTTTTCTTTTAATTGGTTTAGCAAATTTTAGTTTATTGATTTACGAAAATTTTACATATTATGAAGTTTTAGTTTATTGTGACTTTTTTTTACCTTTTTTTAAACACTTTCCAACAATTCTGTCTGTCAGTCTGTCTATCCGCGCTCTAACTCCCGTAAATATTTATGGAATTTTTTGAAACTGATATATGTTATTCAAGTTCACTATCGGATGTTTCCTATTGAAAATGGAGTTTATACATCTACTGGTTTGTGTACAGAGACAACCGAAAGTATTTCAAAGCATTGTGTTCTATTAGAAGTATTTCTATAAACCATATTTTCATACTTTTACTGTATATATGTTTTAATGAAATTGAAATATGTAATTCAAGTTCACTATTGGATGTTTCCTGTTTAAAATGGAGTAAATACCACGATTGGTTTATGTACAGGAACACTCAAAAGGATTCCAAAGCATTGCGCTCTATGAAACATATTTCTATAAATCAAATTTTAATAGCTTTATTTCCCACGAAATTTTAGGGAATTGAAACATGTTATTCATATGCACAAAAGAATGCTTCGCATAGAATATAGCATGATTAGCATTAGATTTACAGGGTGACAGAAAAATATTAAGTTATATTAAGAGCTATTAATAAAAAATTAGTGAAATTGCACTTTCATTTACATTAATTTTAACACTTCCTTATAATTTTAGTGGGAATATGATTTCAATTTGTGTATCGGTCTGTCCGATTGTCTACCTTTCTATCTGTTTGTCTCCGGCTCCTAGCGTCCGTAAATATTTTGGGAATTTTTAAAACATGATACAATCAAGTTCACTATGGAATGTTCCCTAAATAAGATTACATTGTTTACAGGGACAACAATAACAAAAACAAAAAAATACAATGCATTAAGTTTTAGGACAGAATCTTTTAAAAGTTATATTTAAAGAACCATAAAAACATTGATATGTATTGTTAATATTCTAAAATAATGTTTTGAATAGAATATGATGTGATTAACTTTCAGATTTACAGGGATACACTAAAATATTCAGAGAGATTAAAAGCTGTAATTATTACCTAACGGCTGCATTTTCTTTTGCATTAAGCCTTTTTTTAACACTTTCCAAAATGCCTAAGAATAAGTTTAAAATCAATCACTCTATCTGTATATTTTCAGTGCTTCTGTCTGTTGTGTGATAAACTAGGCAAAGAATATTAAAAGTTATTCGATACGTACAGAATGAAATTTATTATTCAATGCGTACTGCATGCTTTTTCTTTCTTGCTTTTTCTATTGCTTTATCACCATTTTTAAAAATATTTTATTATAAGTAAATATGTTAACAAATTACTATTTTATTTTTATTTTATTTTATAGAGCTGCAAGGCCAAAAAAAAAAAAAAAAAAAATGCAAAATTGTATAGTTATAAATCTGCTACTATAAAATATGTTTCTCTGGTGTAAAATATAAAATAATATTTATATAAAATAAAAATTAATTTTTAATATCTAAATAGTTGAAATTTAAAGCAAATCAAATATATTAAACAGATCTATACACAAACATGTTTTACTACAATACCTTCAGAGAGTTATTTTCAAAAATATTTTAGTTGAACACAAAAAATATTCCTCTTTTTCTCTGCGACATCTGTATGTTTTCAAATTACTAATTTGACCATAGTCCCCTACCAAACGACTTCCGCAGCGTGAAGGGAAACCATTATCTCACTCCTCTCGTAGTGTGAAGTGATTTACCAAACTGTCAGATTAGGAGCTTCGTTTTGCTGTGAATATTTCTTTGCCAGTTTTGATACAATTTTAATTTGTACCGATAATCAATTTAATTTCCATTAAAAAAAATTACTGTTTATTTTAATCAAAACTACATACATTAGAGAAAAGGTCCATGTTCTAAAAATTTCTCTATGATAATTTAAACAATATTTACTATACGATTAAAATGGCATATGTTATCAGATAGGCTTTTTTCGACCATTGATTAATAATTAAAAAATTACAATTAACTCTATAAAAATTTTAATAAAAGAAACATCTGAGCCTTGAGTTTACCCATACAATGCAAAAAAAAAAAAAAAAAAAAAAAAAAAAAACGAAGCCAAAATATAAATAATTGTACTTGCTAGAAGGTGAAATTTATTCCCTATAGAATAACATGGGGACGAATAGTTTCGTTTTCAGGTGATAATGTCGCCTTAACAGTGTCTGTACGGTTGTAATAATTAAATTAGTGTATTTAATATGGATAAAAGTGGTAATTTTGAGTCTGTAGAATTAAGCTTTATGTCGTTTATTGCAAAATATTGTTCATTGACGAAAAATGAAAAAATAAAAATAAATAAAGTACAAATTTCTAATTTTTTAAACGAAAAATGAAAAAAATTAAATTAAAAAAGTAAAAAATTCTAACTTTTTAAATACATCTTACAATGCAAAATACAAACGTTTTAATATAAAATATGTATTTATTCCTTTTCTTTTTTTAACCACCAAAAGAGACTAATTAATAAATTGTAAATAAAATGTTTTTTATTAAAGCAGTTGTGAATTACAATAAATACTGTTGGAATCATCCTGAATGGATTGAGAAATAGCTGTCATTTGAAAAATAATATTTAAACAGGTTTTTAATATTTGTTTACATTTTCATAAAATTAAACTTTCTTCTAAAAGCCGTACTCACGGATTAGGATACAGGATGGCAAACTAAATAGGGCGGTCAGCATGGGGAACGGAGCTTTATTTTCCGCATTAATTCAGCCGAACAGAGTAAGCGATCCGATCGCCGCCTGGTGAAGTATCTTTGAAACTCATCGGAAGAAAGGGAAAGCCCGCCCCTTCGGCTTCAGTCATCCAACGAAGGAACAGCCAGAAATGCAAAAACGCGCTGATTGGTGTATTTTCGAGATTGGTCGCCCTCTATCTGTAAGATGAAAATTACTACCTTTCCGTAACATTAGTAATATATCCTTCTCTTTTAATCCGTGGCCGTACTTTATTATACATTTTTTTCTGCAATAAAACTACTTATCTTGGCAATATAAAATGAAGCTAACCTGCCAAATCTGGTAATCGTTTTCAATAAACATTTTCACTAGTCGTAATACTTTCCGATGATTGTTTTTTTTTCTGCTGTCCGACCGCTAAATGCAATTGGCGTTGCTGTAAGAGGACATTATTTTTGTTATATTGAGCTGCTTTGTATTTAACGTGCTTTGGTTGCACTGTATCTAAAGAAATTATGTTACTAAACACTTTTTCTGAATCCTTTCTATGTTATAAATGAAATACAAACTGATTTTTTAAGCATTAGCTTTTAACTTGCGGTCAACTCGATTGGATGAGCAACGTGGCCGCCTAGAGACAAATTACCAGTTTAAATAGTAAAAAAAAAAAAAAATTATAAGGGCATGTTTACAAACAAAGGCTCAGTCAATCAATCTTTGCCACTCAATAAGGGCGAAAGAACAAACCGAATTAATGCAAGTGCCAATTATTTTCCCTAAGTTGAATCACAAATAAACATGTTTGACCGTACGTGAGGTCAAATGCGCGTTCCTTATATCTTTCTAAAAACCAGCTCACTAATATTTAGTTAACATTTAATCATCTCGACATACCGCGTATTAAGATATTTCTGAAATTTTCACTCAAAAATCAATATTTTTCTGAGGTAACGGTAACAGCCTTTTTCTTGCCGTTTTTGAAATATTTTCTAAAATTTTAATTTTTTGAGCAATTGCATCCTATTTTTAGTACTTGGCTCAATCCTAGATTGTTCGTGGAACACAACGTAATAAAATCGTTTCGAAAATTTACTATTACAACAATAAAATTGCTGACTGCAGAAAGAAAAACGAAAAATATCGAAGTGTGGACCTTTTTTTTTGTTCCCTAGAAATTTTTGTCAAGGGTGTTAATGCGTAGATGACTTTTTAGAAAGCATTAATTTTTTTCCTGATACACCCATGGCTTTTCGCCTTCTTCACCTGTATGAATGCAAAGATAATTTTTTTAACTATTCATTTCAGGGCGTTAGAACATATTTCACACACGTATAGTTTCAAAGCGATAAGAATGTGAAGATGATTCTTTTAGATGTCTTAATAGAGAAAATGTTTTAGAAAATTCTTCACACAACATCTTTTCTTCTCTATGAATTCGATGATGGCTCCTTAGACAACTTATTCCAGAAAATCCTTCAGAACAGTCTTAACAGACATACCGCTTTTCTCTGGTATGAACGCGAAGATGTCCAAATCAATGGTTCTTCTAAGAAAATCCTTTAGAACATTCTTCACTTATACGGCTTTTCTCCTGTATGAACGCGAAGATGACTTTTTAGATCACTCATTCAAAAAAATCCTTGAGAACATTCTTCACAGACATACGGTTTTTCTCCTGTATGACCACAAATATGACTCACTAGACCACTCATTTGAGAAAATCCTTTGGAACATTCTTTGCAGACGTACGGTTATTCTCCTGTATGACAACGAAGATGACTCACTAGACCACTCATTTGAGAAAATTCTTTAGAACATTCTTCACAAACATACGGTTTTTCTCCGGTATGAATGCGAAGATGAGTCTTTAAGGCACTCATTTGAGAAAATCCTTTGGAACATTCTTCACAGACATACGGCTTCTCTCCGGTATGAACGCGCAGATGACGTTTTAGATCACATCTTTGGTAAAATCCTTTAGAACATTGTTCACAAACATACGGTTTCTCTCCTGTATGACCACGAAGATGACTCTTTAGACAACTCATTTGAGAAAATCCTTTAGAACATTGTTCACAGACATACGGCTTTTCTCCGGTATGAACGCGAAGATGTTGTTTTAAATTGCCCCTGTCGGAAAATCCTTTAGAACATTCTTGACAAACGTACGGCGTTTCTCCGGTATGAATGCGAAGATGAGTATTTAGATGACCCTTTTGAGAAAATGCTTTAGTACATTCTTCACAGACATACGGCTTTTCTCCTGTATGACCACGAAGATGAGTCTTTAGACCACTCATTTGAAAAAATCCTTTAGAACATTGTTCACAGTAATACGGCTTTTCTCCGGTATGAATGCGAAGATGACGCTTTAGATTACTCATTCGAGAAAATCCTTTAGAGCATTGTTCACAGACGTACGGCTTTTCTCCTGTATGAAGGGGAAGATGACCCTCTAGATCACTCATTAGAGAAAATGCTTTGGAACATTCTTCACAGACATACGACTTTTCTACTGTATCAACGCCAAGATGTGCCATTACATGGTTCTTTTCAGAAAATGCTTTAGAACATACCTCGCACACAAATGTTTTCTCTCCTGCATGACTACTAAAATGTCTTTTTTAATTTATTCTTTACAGAAAATCTTTTTGAACATTCTTTACACAGACTTTTTCTCCTGTATGAATGTGCAGATGTCTTATGAGATTACATTTAATCGAAAATCTTTTAAAGAATTCTTTACACACATATGGTTTTTATTTCGCATTTATAGGTAGATGTATATTCATATTTTCAATGATTAAATTATTTACGAAACTTGTCACAAATAATTTGTGTTTCCTTTAAATGAATATGTAGGCTTAGTGTGCAGAATCCTCTGACGATCAAGGCCCGACTATGCTTTTTGAAGACCCGGGGCACTGACGCTATTTGGAGGCCCCCTTACCCTGCTCTAAAGATCTCACCAAAAGAACCCATTTTCAAAAACAAAAAATAAATAAATAAAAATAGCGCATTTTAAAAATTTCTCCTTCAATTATCTTTTACTTCCTCATTTTTTTAGCAACCTATAACAAAATCATTAATTTTATGTTCAAGACAAATGAAAAACTGAAGCACGCTAATCAGCTAATGTTTAAAAAATTAGTCATAAAATTTAATAATCGTTTAAGCTCTCAAATAAAATATAGAAAAAAAAATGTAATTAATTTTTGTTTTCAATAGACATATAATGAAAGAAATTGTACTATTACTTCTCAATTTTTAGAAATGAGGCCCCCTAAATTTGGAGGCCCTGGGCCAGTGCCCCGCGAGCCCGAGCCATAATCTTGCCCTGCTGACGATAAACTAATAACAGAAGGTTTTAATTTTTTCCTTAATTTTATTTTTTTCCTTTTCTGCACAATAATCAACAACAACTTTAATAAACAGAAAAAAAAATATTAACATTAACCCTGTAACCAATCTCCACTGACTCTATACCACAGATTATTATACAGATAGGACACTCCCGTATATTCTTCGGTAACCAAAATTTGACTGCAACGACCCTATTGTCAACAGCTGTAAGTTTCTCGAGATTTCCGGTTTACGCAATCGCTCACCTTATTTTTATTGTATCTATGTTCATTGTAATATTAGTGCAACGTTAAACCCAACATCCAACCAACTAACCATTGTATCGATGTTTACATTTGGAAACTTTGTTATTGTTTACGAAATTGATTGTCGAAAGCAATTTATTTTAAGAAGCAAGTACTAAATATTAAGCATATAAATTTCAAAAATATATATAAACCAGAATTTTTCTTTTTTTTTTTTTTCATTTTAAAGCATTTTGTATTATTTAAACCAAGCAATGTTAAATATTTAAGGTTTTATTCCATACTGCTATTTCAGCATTACAGTTTGTTATGTTAATTTGTACACTTGAACACAAATGTGTTTGGCAAAATTTATTTTCAAACATAATAAAAATTCGTTTTATTTCTTAGAAAATAGCTGTAATGTTATGATTTTGCGAATTTAAAAGTAGTAGAAATAGTGAAGCAAAGAAAACTGCACATATGTTTTCATTTGGCAACTTTATTATTGTTTACAAATTTGATTGTTAAAAGCAATTTATTTTAAGAAGCAAGTGCTAAATATTAAAAAAATAAACTTTGCATATACATAAAATAAAAACATTTTTTCATTTTAAAGCATTTTGTATTATTTAAAACAAGCAACGTTAAACATTTAATGATTTCATACTGCTATTTCAGAATTACAGTTTGTAATTTTAATTTGTACTTGAATATGGATATGTTTGACAAAGCATATTTTTAAACATTATAAAAATTAATTTTTATTTCTTCGAAGAATAGCTGTGAATGTTTTGCGGATAATTTTGTGAATTCAAAAACAATAGAAAGTGAAGAAAAAGAAAACTTCCCATACTAACCTGCTACTAACTACTCGCGAAATAGAAAAACAATTTTCGATCAAAGATGCTATTCATGTAGACTTAACACTTGTAGTTCCCCTCTGTTGACACTAGTGGTGCTACTATATTTCCGGTTCGCGTTTTAGCTTCACTGTCCTATCTGTATGATAATCTGTGCTCTATACAAAGACGATCTCGATGAAAGACGGTAGCATTCCATTTCCATTATGACACGACTTCCTTCTTTATGGGCGCATTCGAAAGTATTTCCCGGTCACTTCCCGAGTTGGGAAATGACGTCACGCGGGAAGTTCGGGAAATTAGAACTACCATATAGGAGCCTTACGAAAAATGACTGAGATATAACTACTTCCGTACACATCTCATCTTCCCGGGAAACAAATATATAAACAAGCATGGCTCCTATATGGTAGTTCAAATTTCCCGAACTTCCCGCGTGACGTCATTTCCCAACTCGGGAAGTCACCGGGAAATACTTTCGAATGCGCCCTATGTGTTTTGGCATTTATGAGAATAATTTGTACTTTAAAAATGTACAATCATTAAATAAATATCCATATTTGCCAGATTGCGGGTAATTACCCGAAAATCGGGTATTTTGAAGAGTCGCGGGTATTTTTGAGGGTAATATTGACATGAGGGTATTTCGGGTATTTTTTAAGTTAAATGAAAAATCAATTTACAGTTTGTGTAATTTTTCTCGGGAATTGTCAAGGAGTAACCATAGTTTTCCCGTCTCATGACTCACGAAAGATGAATGCAAATGTGAGTGATAACAAGAGCGATAACAAATGGATATGTACAGAGCCCAGTTTAAGGGGGGGGCTGAGGGGGCTGCAGCCCCGGGCCCAGTGAACAAGGGGGCCCTAGATGGGGCCAAGAAAACCCAGTAAATGGAAAGAAAATGTAATTTTTTTTTTAATTCAGTTTTTACAGTCAGAAATTAAAATCCTTGATACCGTTATGTAAAAATATTTTAAAAAGACAAACTTTGAAAATTTCTTTCAGTACTTAAACTTATTATTATTATTTTTTAAATGCATTAAAATTTGAAAATTTCAAAAGTCATTCAAGAGATTAGGAGGGGGGGGGGGAGAGAATAATATAATCTGTTTCCTTCCGCCACATAAATTTATTAACAAGAGCAAACTCCAAATTAGAGAGATTTCTATCTCTTTGAAGAACAAAAATGCAGCAATGTTTGTTTTTGCTGTGTTCAGAGCACAATTTAACAAGCAACCTGGATTTTAAAGATGTAACTGAAACTTTCAGCGCGGCAAAGGCTAGGAGAAGCCAATTTAATTTTTTTACTCTGTAAAATATATTCATTAAAGTTTTTGATGCAGTAACTTTTGCTTTGTTCGGTGAGTTATTCTTTTGTTGTTAATAATATTTTTTTTTTTTTTTTTTTTTTTTTTTTTTTTTTGCAAACAGTTTCAGAATTTCTTTAAATGGTAATAAGAATCTTATTCTAATATGACCGTTGTAAAATTTTATCTAATGATGAACATTCATATTAAAGAAAAAGAAAAATTTGTGTAAGGGGGGGGGGTCCGCTATTATCACAGCCCCGGGCCCTTAAATGGGTAAACTGGGCTCTGGACATGTAAGAAAAGAATATATGGTAAAGGAAAGTGATCCGCGTTTGTAATGATCGGTAGATGGCGCTTTTTCAGTTTTTGTTGTTAGGAAATATTATAGCCACGTGTATTTATTATTGTTCTTTTTGTTTTTTTACTTAATATTCGTACTATAATTTCTCCGCCATTACATCATGGAAAATTGATTGCTTTTGGAAAAAAATATTTCAGTTTCAGTTTATTCAAAGTTCGATCGGAAGTAGATTTTTAACTGAAGCGGAACAAATATTAGTTTCAAATCATGTGATTAATTCTTTACTTCCATTAGCCGAAGCAACTGAAATTTTAAATGTGTCATTTGGAAAGAAATGGAAGCTTAATTCTGGATTTCTTGGTCCATTGGAGTTACACTGGAGCACACAACAGTATGTGTTATCTTTTTTATCGCATTTATTCATTTTTTTTTTTTCAATAAATATATGTGAAACAAAACATCGGCATGCAATGGCGGCTTAATGAAAGCCGAATTAAAGCATGTTTATTGTAATTTCACCTTAGCCCACCAGAGGGCGAGCATTTCATTACAATCGCGGATTGATTTACGTTTAATGGCTCAGGGAATAAGGGAAGGGGGGGGGGGAAGAATTTTAGAAAAGAGAAACGGCATCCTTTCCTTCCTCCGACTTCTGCTTTGGAAGTTGGAAGGTTTTGTGTACGGAATTTTTTTTCTTTAAAATACCATTGATTAATGATAAACGAATGGGAATCTGCAGCTCTTAACACGCTGAGCGCCATGTCAGCCAATCTAGATTCTAGACATTTTGTCATATATCTCTAAGTACTGAAGGAATCATCTTGAAACTTTAGGACTGTGCAGAACATGTTATACTTCAAAAATTTCAGTGAAAGTTTTACCCCGAAAGCAAAAGCAGTACCAATAAAAAATAAAAACGTTGAACGCCCTGTCAGCCAACGGTGGCTGACAGTGTCAAATATGATATAAAGCCGCGTCAACCATCGGTAGCGGATATAAAATAGGATATAAAACAAAAAATATTACATTTAATGATTGAAAATTTATTAAAAATTTGCTTAACTTTTATTTATTACAGGAGGAATCATTATGGAATTTTAATGGATTTTAAGAATTTGCGTGGCGCTTCGCCCATCAAGTGGAGTTACCACCTGTTTTTTTTTTTTTTTTTTTTTTTTTTTCTTCTAAATTTTTAACGTGAAAGAAAAGGACGAAATTTCGTATAAATGGGCAAAATGCGAATTATTTTTAACAAATCATTACAGAATTACAAATATTTATTTACAATAGTAAGTGAATTAGGGTAAAAAAGGGGAGCATCGCATCCTTCCTCCCCCCCCCCCCGCGTTTTCTCGAAGATGACCAATTTTCAATATGAAAACCTATCAAGTGAATGCAACGTCAATGCATTGAAAACAAATGGTTGAACCATCGACCTGTGGTAATTTAAAATAAAGTTATCGATATATATGCATATACATATATTGTATATCTATATATTTTCGTTTCTAACAAATAAAAAGAAGCCTGTATGATGTATTTGTCGAGTATAAAATTCACTTTCTTTGGATATTTAGTAATTAACTTTTTCTTTTACGAAAATTCTCTGCGTTCATCATAGAAAATAATATTAATAAATTATTTGCACTGGGCAATTTTTTTGAAAAGAAAAATATAAAAGAAAATTTTCTGATGACTACATCATACTAGTTTTAATTTTTAAAATATGGCAAAATAAGCCATCCTGTTTCTCGTTTTGCTTAAGCACTTCTTTAAATTTCTAAAATGCACTTTTTTTTTTTTTTTTCCATATTCACAGAAATAGTATTGGATTCCTAAAAATTTGGATTTCAAGTTTTTAGTTGATTTATGTTTTGAGATAATTCGAAAACGATTTGACTATCTTTAAAAAATGTACGTCTGTATGTGATCAAAATTTTGTGTCAGTTACAGATCACGATATCACGAACTAGCGCACCTAATTTCATAAGAATTCATAATTCATATTTATTTAATTGCATCCATCGAGCAGATATACTAAATTAAATCTCGTTGATTGCATCTGGATAGCAAGCAACACTCAGTCGTTGCCACTAAATTTTGCTTATTATCGATCCTAAAAAGATTGCCAACCAATCGAAGTAATTGTAAGTTCTGCTTCTAATCCGATATTTTTTTAACATAAACAAAATAAAAATTTGTAAAAAAAAAAAAAAAAAAAAGCTTAAAAATTATGCATGCATAAAAGGATTAAATACGTATGGATTTTACATAGGCTGACCATATGTCCTCGAATCTCGAGGACAGTCCCCGAAAACTGCCTTCGTTCCCAAAAAATTACAATACATTTCGGGACGCCGGTTATAATGTTATTAATGTTTTATTATAGTAATTTATTATATGTATAATAAAATGGCTGAAATAAGTTCTTTTACGTTCTTTATACATAAAAATTACTAAAATTTTACAATTTAAGGTGATTTAATTTTTCATTAATTTTTGTCCTCGAAATTCGAGGACACCGCCATCTTTGACCCATAAAATATGTAATATGCGATACATTTATGTTGCTCAAGATAAATGAAAATTTAATTTATAATTTTGTAGTGGTAATGGTAATACACGTAATACGTGTTTAAGAATGCTTTTCGCGAACAAGCAGCAGTTCAATACCCTTCTACTTGTAAACAAGTACATATTTTCTTCACTAGATGGCGCTATAAATCCACTCTTGTCTTGCGGGTATTTGCGAGTATATTTATAGGTGTCGGAGGGTAAAAAGCAAAATTCAATTATTTGCAAGAGAAAGTCATTTCAATAACAAAGGAGTAGTTGGGGAAATTGCACTAGGGAGGAAAACCCTTTCTTTTAATTATAATCGATAAATTCAATCTTATGAATCACAAAAATCGAATCAGAATTGGAAAATTTGTTCAAATTAATTATCCGCGATTGTAATGAAATGCTCGCCCTCGGGTGGCCTAAGGTGAAATTACAATTAACATGCATAGCTTTCGTCTTTCATGGAGACGCCATTGCTTGCCGATGTTTAGTTTCACATATATTTATTGAATAAAAACGAATAAATCCGGTAAAAAAAAAAAACTCTTACGGTTGTGTGCCACAGTGTAACTCCAAAAATGAAGAAATCCAGAATTAAGCTTCCATTTATTTCCAAATGACAAATTTAAAACTTCAGTTGTTTCGGCTAATGGAAGTAAAAAATTAATCAGATGATTTGAAACTAATACTTGTTCAGCTTCAGTTAAAAATCTACTTCCGATCGAACTTTGAATAAACTGAAATATTTTTTCCAAAAGCAATCAATTTTCCATGATGTAATGGCTGAGAAATTATAGCACGAATATTAAATAGTAACACAAATAGAACAAAAATAAATCACGTGGCTATTATATTTACTAACAACAAAAGCTGAAAAAGCGCCATCTATCGATCATTACAAACGCGGATTAATGAATGTTAATAAAATCGAATGTTGATAAAATCGCTGAAAACCAAAACAAAACCACGTGATCTGAAACGCTGCTTGACTAGCTTGTGACGTCACAGATCACGAAATTCGATTATATAGATTTTGCGTGTATGCTTTTACTAGAGCCCCTAAATAAAATAATAGGCCGGCGCATCACCGCCATTTTTTTGCCTCCGAAGAGGTCAGCATTCCCGCTTGGCGTCCTTATCGTTTCCCTAATGATTTCAAGAAATCTTAATCTGAAGCTAATCCGGTCAAGATAAGAGCAATAAGCAACAATAATATTCCTAAAAACACATTTTTTTTACAGTACATTCTCAGGATGTCATTTTATTCTAAGGATATCCTATGGATGTACGATATGTTGTTAGGGCGGTTTCTGTTTCTTTTACAAAATGTCGTCAAAACTCAAATACCCAGTAATAGAAGGTCTGTGAACACTTTATATTCACTTCTTGAATGATTATAGCAGTTTATCGCTAAACAAACTTCCATATCATAGTTTACTTAGCTAAAATTATGAAATATAATAAAATAAGTTACTCTAAAGTAACGTAAGACGATAAAAAGAAATGTTTGTGGTTCGTATATCAGAAAAACGCGCTGGGTACATGTAGCAACCCTAAGGCAACAAAATGCCTGATGCGCCAGCTCGTATAAATAGGAAGGAGCCTTAGCTTTTGCTTATTGCGTTTCCTACTTGCTGTCTACTCTAATCCATATTTTATATTATTTTTAAAGATTTTACTTTTTGTAAATGATAAACCACACTTTACTATTACTTAACTAGATTAAATATTTTTTTTTCTATTGTTTATTGTGTTTTTATTTAAATAATGTCAGTGTTAGCCGGATTCGTCCTTCGAGCGTAGGAGAGCGGGTTCGATTCCCGTGCTGGCCCTGGGTGTTTTTCCAGTTCTTCGTACTGTAATTCTGTCATGTGCTATCTGTCGTTATCTGACGAAGATTTACAAGCGGGCTTCGAGAGTTAAGCATACAAATCTGATGTATATGTTCTCAATAAATGCCAATAAAATGCCAAGCCGGATTCGTGAAAGGGCAATCTGATAACTTGCCGAAAATCGATGCTCTTGCAATGTTCGCATTTCTTGGAAGAAACTCTGATTTCACTGGCGCAGATATAAGAGGAGTTAAAGCTAAAAGGTATATATTATTTTTATTTATTTATATTTCGAAAAATATAAATGTCTTCATTACAAAATTTTAGTATTGCACTAGTGGAACAATAATATTTTCTAGATTTCTCTATTATTTTAGAAGCATATACGTGAAAATTTTTATTTTTTCATAATATGCACTTAAAAATTAATTTATATTTAAAATAATTACTAACAGTTTTCTGTGCATAAAAAAATGTTTTACTTATTTACTTATATTAATTATTGAAACTAAATTCGAATCTCTCAACCTTAATATTATATATATATTCGATCATTTATTATGAGGGACTATATTATTGAGTTATTTATTATTAATGATTATATTACTGATATCAGTAAAACATTATTATTATTTTTTTTTTTTTTTTAATTAAACGAGTGTTATTCTCAAAACGCATTATTTATATTTTGAGCACAGAAAATTGATTTTCTAAATATTTTTTTACAATAGATTTTACTCATCGATAAATTATCCCTTTTTCTAAATTGAACTATGATGTTTTTTTCTTTTTAATTTGACAATTTAAAAGAAAAATATAAAAACAATTATTGATTTCTCAGATACTTAATTTTAATTTAAGATATATTACAAATACCTGTATACAAATTGATCACTCTTTCAATGATTTATAAAATCGATTTACTAACCCTTTCTTTTTAATATACTATATGTAAATAAAGTAAAACTTAGAGGGAATGTATAAAAGTGGTATAAATATTTTAAATAATTTATTGATATTTGTAACAACAAAATTAAAAGTACCAAATTCAAGATCATGACGTGAAAGTTATGGTGACAGCGCTGTAGGATATGTCCAAGTAAAGCATGAGAACTCCATATGCACTGTTAAAGCCCTAGTAACACCTGAACACAGAATAGCCAAAAAGGGGTATGAAGTAACAGTGACATGTGATGAAGATGATGAAGAAGTACTGACTGCTCTATGTGACAGCTGTGCTCAGGGCCGTAGCGAACAATTAACATTGGGGGGGGGGGGCAAAATATAAAATAAGCCGACTCAAATCTGGCTTAAGCCCGACTGAACATGAATGAAAAATAATTCAGTTTGCATTGATTAAAAAAACTTTTCAGCTGTATTTACCCAATATGTTGTTCAATTTTCGACATATGTATATGTATATTTCCCCTGAGTGATGGCACACTAAGAAACATTTTGTTTTTAGTTTAGAAGAAAAAAATTACACACAAAATATTTTTATACCTTTTTCTTTTTTAAGAAAAAAACGTATTAACACATTTCTTTTGTGTAGCTCTCACCTCGAGCTTTGTTATATTGTAGCAAGGCAACAAACCTACAAAAGTACATTTTCTTTTAGCTCTGCAGTAAAAATTTTACAAAAGATTTTTCGAAGCTTTATTTCTAAAGAGAAAGTGTTATAAAGATTGTTTTTATGTAACCCTATATCGTCTAAATTGTGCCTTTTGAAATTTGACATCAAAGTAACTCAGATGTTTCTCGCCAAGATCTTTACTTAAGCAATTGCGATAGACATTTTAATTCATCACTAAAATGACAACAATAAATTAAAAGCCGCCAAGGAGTTCCTTCGGTAAAGCTATACTAAAAACATCTTAACACGTTCGCTGCCGATCCCGCGCCAGCGCGGGATGTGACGTATCACTTTACAGGTGAAAGTTTACTTTAGGCTGCCGCTTGGTGAAATTTCGAAAATCGCCAAGACGGCGCCATTTCGCTTCGTGTTCCGAATAGCAACCTTACACCGGCGGCATACGAAAGCGAGCTTTTCGGCGATCTAACCTAAAAAGAAAACGCGTCTTGAAAAAAAAATCCGAATAATAATAATACATAGGACAAAAGGGAAATTTTCATAAAATAGAATTAAAAGAAAAAAAAATAATTACGAATTTATAACTAATCACAAATACAAAAATAAAACTTAGATTATACAATCACATCAAATGTCCCTGAAAAGTGTGTTGCTTTAGTAATTGATGATAAGTGTTTAGATGGTAGTTTTTTTATTTCCAATAATTTAACAGCTATAAGTACAGTCGGTAACAAAAGTGTCCGAAAACTAGCAAAAATTCCTATGTAAAAAAAGTACACTTCATAAGGTTTTGTTAAATAAATCCTTATCGAATCATGTTCTTACACTGACTAAGAACAGGATTCGACAAGGATTTATTTAACAAAAATGTATGAAGTATACTTTTTTATTTAGGAATTTTAAATTTAAAAGTTTTCAAAAGTTGTATAAAGTAAATTATTTATCATTAATATTTTATTTATAGTCCTCATTCATTAGGAATGAAAAAATAAATCCGCAACTGGATAATTATAGCAAATTTTAACGATTCTCTATTATAATGGTACTCTGATCTGTTCACTATACCCCTATCTCAAAATGAATGAAATTAAAAAGTATACAAAATTTTGTACTGTAGCAACCAGTATTGGCATAAAATTCAAAAATATGCCTCTAAAATTCAGGACCGTGGTTGCCCAGTCGGTAGAGCGCCAGGCTCGTAATTGGAAGATTGCGGGTTCGGTACTCGAGCCTACCAAAAACCATTGTGTATACTAATGGTGGCTGATGCTCATAAAATCTGTCGTGCCCGCAATGTTTTCCATGTTCCCATATTAATTATACCTCTGGGTGTCTACGAAGCGAGAGAGTCATCCCTTCCGTGGAGGATCAAAATTGTGATGGCTTGTCCCTGGACAACTCTAGGGGTGAGACCCAGACCATCGCCAATTGTCCATTGCGCAGCACTAGTGTGACGTAAAACACAATCAACAAACCAACCTCTTAAATTCAAAAGTACCTCTTAAATTCCAACTCTATTCAACCAGCCAAACAGCACTAACGCAAACATCACAAATATTCATATTTCAAAATAGATGATTGGTTGGGTTTTACGTCACACTAGTGCTGCGCAATGGGCGATTGGCAACGGTCGGGGACTCAGCCCTAGAAGTGGTCCGGAAACATGCGATCAAAAATTTGATCCTCCATGGAAGGGTATTTCAAAATAGAATAAGGAAAGGGCATGTTTACAAACAAACGCTCCGTCAATCAATCTTTGCCACTCTCGAGTGGTAAAAGATCGACCAGGATTGGTGGAAATACCAGTGTTTTGCCACTTTACCCATAATTTGACTGCGAGTGACGTCACGTGTCCTTTCCCTATACTTTCTCTCTAATAAAACACGTATAATCAATATGCAACCGAAGTGATGGCGTCAGCGAGATATTTTATCTGCTCAGTACAAATAAAATTATTTGCTATGGAAATTTAACTTATTACTCATTAACTCCAGAGTTTGCTTGTAACGAGCAGATGAATTTTTACACGTTTGACGTAATACAGCGTATTGACGTAACACATGACGCAAACAAGCAAAGGTAAACACAAAGCCTATAACATCTGGCGATGTAGCGTTCTTGTGCAACACGTCAAACATATTCGGCGGGTTAAAGGAAAAAAACGTCATTTCAAATTTTAGTCACGTGAAACCGGCAGCGAACGTGTTAAGAAATGAATATAGTAACCGATACTAGCAGGCTTTGCCCGCTTCGCTGGACACTATATTTAAATGAATCCCCAAAACAGCATATCATTAATAATAATAAAATATATTAAAAAAAAAAAAAAAAATCATTGAAATCCGTCAAAATCTAATTTTAAGTTGCCCAATTCCTTCGGCAGTCCCTTACCTGCTTTTTACTCCCCCTCCCTCGTGGTTACAGTTGAAAGTTTTACAAAATCTCATCAAAGTGCATATTTCGCACACTTAATTAACACCCACACACAAAAATTCGCTATTCTTAGGTAATTTGGACGGATTTAAGCTTCAAAATGTGGTTTTTGCCCCGCCCGCCCCAAGAAGAAGTGGGGGGGGGGGGAGTAAATTTCCAAAATTACTTCATATTGCATGTTGCATACACATACCTAACCGACACATCAAAAAATTGAGATCATGAAATTATTTAAAGCTGAGCTATGCTTTAAAACTTTTCTTTTTTTAATCTCTCCCCCCGTTCTTAGAGGAGGGAATTTCGCAAAATCTCTTCATACTATGAGTTAGATACATATAATCGTCCCTTACATAAAAAATGTCCAACCTTAGATAATTTAGTGCAGCGTTACGCATGAATACATGTTTTTGCCCCCCATTCTCCGAAGGGCGGTAGGGTGGAATTTCATAAAATCCCTTTGTAGTGTGTGTTCAGTTCGATTTCCTCGTGTGTTGAGTACCCTTCTTCCAAAACCTTTTCCCTTCCCTCCCCCCCCCCTTAAAAATCCAAAATTCCAAAATCACAGAAAATAATTTTTTTGTACTCAAGTCTGGTCTTTCCATCTGCAATTTCTTCACCGTTAAGTAATTTGGAGCCGAGTTAAGCCTTCTGCCCCCCAAGGGGAACAGGGAGGGGTATTTTGCAAAATTTCGTCTTAGTTGGGGGGTCAGGCTCCGAAAACCAACCTAGTCACTAAAATTTGTGACCCTCTTTCCCACAGAATCGTCATGGCAGTGTTGAGTCAGTGAATCATTGAGTTTACTCTTTTATATGTACAGATTTGTTTATATATTTTTTAACACTTTAACACTACTTGGCTTAACACTTTGGCTTAAAAACTAAAATAAATTATTTTAAAGTTTTATTATAGAAGAAATATTTATATTATATAGAAGATTAATTAAAAATTTAATTTTTTTCCGGTATAAATAGTAGCCTATGTCTTATTCCAGACTATTATCTATCTCTGTACAAAATTTCATCCAGATCCGTTTAGCCGTTGTGGCGTGATTGAGTAACAAACATCCATCCAAACTTTCGCATTTATTATATTAGTATAGATTAGTTATCCTGTGCATGCGTTAGATTGAGTTATTTTGCTGTCAAATTGACAAAATTTTAATTTTAAATTTCAAAACTCTGTCGTTCTTGGCGCTTATTGTATTTGGTGATCAAAAACGTAATACGAAAATATGCATGCCAGATGTATATTTTCGTAATATGCATTGTACGAAATATTGTTTCATATTATTCATTACTCTCTTAATATAAGTTGTTAAAATAACCATGATTTTTGAAAGGAATTAAATTATGTTCGCCAAATAATTTGTCGATATTTTTTTTTTTTCTGCTAAGGATGACCGATATCAAATCTGTTCCGCTGCAACATATTAGTATCTTATATCAGATACTTTATTTAGACATTTGAAAACTAATTTGACTTCAAATTATGATAGAATATTTATCATTTTCCTTTCAATTAGTATATTAGTTGGATATTTATTGTGTAAATATCATTTTTTGAAATGAAACGTTTGTGTTTTCAATCGAATATGGAAATTTGCCATTTTTTTCCCCTATAGTTTTGAAATTAAAAATTCAAATTTTGTCAATTTTACAACAAAAATAACTTAATCTAACGCATGGACATGATAATTAATACATACCTATACCTAAATATGGGGATTAAAATCGGGAAATAATTTCCCTCGATTTTTAATAATTTTTTACAAAAAATCCAATGGACGTTTAACATAGGAAGTATCTTTCTTGCATCCGCGAACGGCCAGTGACGTCATCACTTCGCTTGCGTATTAGCACTTTATCAATGTGTAAAAGAAATTTTTAATTAAAAATGACGTCAATTTTTGTGAGATGCATAATTTTTTATCGTTCACGTTTAGATAAATGTATTTATTTTCCTGTTGAAAAAAATAAATAAATTCGTTTTTTTTTTTTTTTTTTCAACAATTAAATTATGGATATATTTAAATGGCTAATTTTTTGCTATTATTAGCTTACAAAATTGCTATTTTATGCATAAAAATCGCAAAAACAAATTTTTTTTCGGAATAAAAGGTAGCCAACTTTTAAGTTAGGGTATAAGCTATCTCCATAACAAATTTTATCGAAATCCATCGAGCAGTTTTAGCGTGAAACTGACTCAAATAAACGGACATTCACATTTATAATATATATAAGACTAGAGAATGAAACACAGTTGCTGCATGCCTTTACATGCAAGAATAAATTAAAATATGTCCTGTTGTACTAAATAAAATTTTGTTTTGTATAGAATTTTAAATCTAGAAAATAAAAATAGGCTTATGTTTTTTTTTTCTTTCTTTTTTTGCGGATTTATAAAAGATGGTTTGGTGGAAAAACACTTTAATCATCAGATTAATTTTCTGAGTTATGTTACAAGGGGAAAAAAATGCATTTTCAGTAATTGGGAAGAAGAAGGTGCTATTTTTTTTTTTTTTTTTTTTTTTATAGATAGTAATTGTTTCAAGAAATTCTCCTTTCGATTTAGTTAAAAATAAAAATCTGATTATGTAAAACATATTTTCACAAAGGGAAATATGCAAGATACGTTGGAAAGCCTTTTCGACAAAATAAATTTATATAAACTAGTTTGTTTTGCCCATTACAAAACTACAAAAAATGTGACATACCCGCATAAATGAGGTATGTTTCAGAGTAAGTCAGACTGATTATACGAGGGATCTAAAACTAAGATGATCTGTTTTCTCTGGGGGTATCTTTAATGAGTCTTAGTTCGTATTTACGTGATTTTAAGAGAAAACTACGGAAACCTCCGAACGGCTAGGCCGACGAGCGAGTCCAAGGATGGAAATTTGTGCCTCTCGTCCGACAGCAAAAAGTCTCGGACACTGGCGTGGCCTCACAAAAAGGAATATGTACGTTGTATTATGTCATTTAAAATATAACTTTCGTTTTCTTTTTTTCAGCATAGTAATAAAAACAACCCGGAAAATATTTTCCGATGATGTTAAGGAGCATCCGCCATCCAATGAATAAAGCCCACCAGCGGCCGAGCGGTTCTGCGCTCAAAGCTGGTAGATGGGACGTGCTGGGTACGATCTCAGGTCGCGCTCATCGACGCGAATTTGGAAAATGCCTACTCCTCAGAACCTTGGCGAAAAAACATAATCGGGCTTTGGCGAGCGCGAGTCATGATGATAGACGGTAGGGTTGCTCGCATGTCTGACGACAAGCGGACGTCAGAATTCGTATTAGCAATAACAATAGAAATGTGTTCAATAATTTTAAATAAATTTTAGTGCTTTTGTCTCCTGAATTAGATACTTTGAAGTGTGATTTAAAACATTCATTTTGTAATTGAATAGCTATTTTTATTTTCTAAATAAGTTTCTAAACGTTCATAGCTAATTGGAAACATCCAACATGTAAACAAATTGCCGTGTTTATATTATGTCTAGATAAACTTGAAAAGAGATTGACGTATATTTATTTTATATTTTGCCTATGTATGAGTTATTATTTCACATATGCATTTAACTGAATTAGTAATTAATAATGCTGGAATCCAAATGTTTATTTTGTGTGTGTGTGAAGAACTTATTGCAAGGTATGTTCACAACATTCAATGGTTTTATAATTATTAGTTTAAGGTCTGTAAATTGTATAAGTGCCTAGAATTAACATTTCTTTTATTTTTTTAATTAAAAGATAACATTTTGTACATTATTACTATAACATATTGAAATATTAGTATATGATATTATATCCTGATGACTCATCTTATATCAGGTAATTTGTTCAGACATTTGAAAACAAATTTGACTTAAAATTATGATATAATTGTGATAATTCTCCTTTTAATTAGTATATTACTTAGATGTTTATTTTGTTAAATATCACCGTTTGAAATGAAATTGGTCGAACTGATGATTACATGTAATTAATTATCAGTTCAATCATTTTTATAATGATAATATCGATGAATATATTACACACTACATTTTGAATATTATAGTGAGATATATTTACATAGAATAGATTGCATTATGTAGACTGCTGATTAAGTAGTACACATACATTCTGAGTGAAGTTCATTTGAATTTATAAAAACAAGAATTAATTTTTGTTAATTGTGAATAATAATACAGTTTATGGTATGACTTAGCGTGTTTTTAATAAATCAATAATTTGGCACAATTTTGCTATTATCCTTGGAATTTACAAATCTTTTGGAAAGGAAAGTTTATCAAAGAATGCCATACTCAAAATGGCAGAAGATGAAATTGCATCAAAATACATTTTTAAAAAAAAATTAAATGCAAAAAATGTATAAAGTACAATTAAAAAAAAAAAAAAAACAGTTGAAAAGCTCAAAATTATAAATAATCACAGTTTAATTAAAGAAGATCGAAGAGAAATGAAGGAACAGTGTTTCTTGGAAAGTTCTCTAGTTATGAAGTTTATCCTATGCCAGCTGGACCATAGCTTCAGTGCACGAAATTGATTTTGTGCCTGTAGACGTGGGCTTGCTAGTGATTTTTATTAATATCGACATCAGATAGAAGAAGAAAGAGGAGGATAAGCTTATTGAAACACGGTTCCTTGTGACATGCTGTAAATAAATCTAAAAATAGATCAGCATTTAAATATGACATTTGATTTTCTTGTATCCTTTTCAGTTGTTTGCCATTCGAACTTTTGTATGTTTTTTAATTTTATGGTGTTTGTTTATAAAAATTTTGTTATAGTTCATTTATTTTATTTAATTATTTATTATTATTATTTTTTATTTGTAGATAGGGTAAGTACACCAGTGATTGACACTTTTTGAGCAATCTCTAATGTTTTTAATGTTCTAGTCATCAGAAAATATTTTCAGAAATCTTAAGTTAGTACATATGGCATGAAAGACATTCAGAACCACATATATGTTAAAATATATACATTTTATAACAATTATTTTTTTTTTTATGAATTTTTATTTGATACCCACTCAATGTTCCAGTAATTAACACTGCCACTTTTTCATTTTATCAGTAGTTGGACCCCTATGTTTCATTGTTTGACACTGCTAGTTATTCATTTTATCAGATATTAGCACCCTATGCTCCAGTGTTTGACAAAAAATTTTAAAATTCTTATACGTAAAATATGATTTTATTATTTTTCTTATTTATTAATTATTTTGGGATAGATGTCAATTAGTGGAGCATGCCAATCACTGGAGCACCTACCCTATAGCTTTATCTGACGAATTTGAAATAAGCAATTTCAGTGTATAAATCTATAGTTCCAAAAAATTGCACATTATCCTTAAATATTAAAATATGTATTTATATAGTTACTGTTTAAAAAAGGCTGAAGAAGAAAAGAAAGAGCAGTTTTCCTCAGAAAGTTCTCCATTTGTGAAGTCTTTGCATCCTACGCCAGCTGGAACATATCTATAGTGCACAAAATTGTTTTCGTGCCTGTAGATGTGGGCTTGCTAGCTCGTTTCATTAACACTGATGTCAGATGGAAGAAAAGGGAGGAAAAGCTTATTGAAGAAAGAAAGTTCATCATGACATGCAGTAAATAAATCTTTTCTTAAAATAAACATTTATCATTTAATTTTCTTGCATTCTTTTGAATTGTTCGCCATTTGAACTTTTGTATGTTTTTTAATTTTATGGTGTTATTTATTTTGCTATTACTTAATTTTTATGGTAATATTCAATTGTTTCATTCAAATCGAACATAGTTTGATCAATTAGCAACAATTCAGCTTTAGTCTAAAGACAAAACACATTTTTCATCAATTGGCAACTTTTCGCTTACACTCCCTGACTCAGAATTTTACATATTACATATAAATTTAATTAGATAAAATTTTTAAAAACGCTCGATGTAAAATAATTTTTAATTCTTCTGCTGAGATCCTAATCATGAGAGACTTGGAGATTTAATCACCACACACCCAAAATTTTACAAATTTCATGAAAATTTTTAAGTTATACTTCATTTTTAACAAATTGTTTTTGAAGCCTTAGCCTTATCTAGTAAATTTAAAAATTACAATTTAAGTATAAGTTTATTTATACCGCCAAGAGAGAAAGAAAAAAAAAGCATAGCATCCTAAAATGTTTAAAAAGTGTAATATTTGTGGCTGCAGCTATGGGTCTGCTAGCATATTTCACAAATATCATGAAACGGAAGAAAACAGAAGAGAAAATAAGAAAGAACTGGCGTTTTAAAGTAATAAGCACACAACTTTGAATAAACACCATAAAATGCTATAAATTCACAATAATTGTTTTGGATCGAAAGAATACATGACCCTTCATCAGGCGAACAAAGGAAGCAGCTATTCAGACTTCCATAAAGCTGTAATGTAAGGTTTTATTCTTTACAAAAATTTTCTGCAAATCACTAAAATTGATGACAAGATCAACATTTGCGTCGGCTATAAACTTGGCAGCCTGACGAGATTAGTAATCGAATTTGGTGACAAATATTGCTTCAGGAGAGCCAGAATGTGTAAACCTTTTCTCAATTTTAACAGAATTATTTGTTTTTTTAAAATGTATCATTTCTCACCACTAATTTTTGCCTACAAGAATAAAAGTAGGCAATTTATACTGAAATGATTTTCATTGAACACTAAGCTGTGTTTAATATTTAAACTTAAAAACTTGTTGACATACAATAAAATTAATAAAACCACTACCAGTTTCAAAAGGACATGGTCTTTCTTCTTCAGGTGCAAAGCACTTGCTATTACCTTAGAGAAAAAAGCAAGACTGGTGATTTTTGTACCTGAAGAAGAAAGGCCATGTCTTTTCGAAACTGGTAATGCTTTCATAATTTTATGGTGTATGAAAAAGTTTTTTAAATTTAAATATTCATTGTATACCAGTTTTTTTTATTTTTGTACTGTCTAAGCTGAGTATTTGCCAATGGTATTTTCTGTAATAAGCCATAGAAAATTCCTGAAAAATTTACAATTGGTGGTATATATAATCTTATCATCAGGACTGTTGTGGTTGGAGTAGCTTTTTTTTTTTTTTTTTTTTGGTTGTTTTCAGGAATGTTCATGGACTAGAATCTGCCTGTTTATTTACAAATCAATTACCTCACACAAAAATATCAATCTTTCCATAACCATATGTATATTCCAATAGATGTATAAGGAAGTCGTGGTGTCCACGTCAGATTCTTTTTTTTTTTTTTTTTTTTTTTTTTTTTTTTAATGCTAGCTAAGCAAGCATACATGTATGGTACCGTGACCACTGCTATACAGATTTTCATGCAAAATGTGTAAGTTGTATCCAGTGGTGTTTTTTTCTCTTTTGGTTTTAATGGTTGTAAAGTGAGTTCACATGCATGGAAGTGATCGCTACTATACAGATTTCTATGCATAGTGAAATAGCTCAATTTTAAATATTTGTTTTATTAATCTTAAAAATAGGCTTCCATATTAAGGAAGTATTAATAAAAAATATGTACAACTGTATTAAAATATAGCTATAATTTATTAAAATGTTTGTACGTGTAACATCGTTAAGGCAATTAATTCGTCATTTAATAAAGATTTTCTTTTTCAAGTTTAAATTATTAAAATAAATATGGCTTCAATATTGACAAGTAAGTTATACTAGGGTGCCTTGATAGAAAGAATGACAACATACGAAGGACTGTCATTGGCCAAAATTTCTATTTTACCAAATCTATGGAAAAAAAAAAAAAAAAATGATCACGTGTACTTTGAAAATTAAGTGAATGACAGTAAATTTTACTCTTTAATTTTTTTCTTTTAATAGGAAAATGCATTATTTATTACTAAGTACAAAACTTTGAATAAACACCATAGAAGCAAACACTCGCAACAATTGTTTCAGGTAAAAAAAAAAAAAAAACCTTCATTAGGCACAAAAAGTACACACGAGTGCTGTAAAAGAAGCGACAACACACTGTTGCAGGTTGCACTGTGTTGCCGCTTTGTTACAGCACTCGTGCCTACTTTATTCACTTGACGAAGGGCTAGGTTTTCTTTTGACCCGAAACAACTGTTGGAGTTTCTTGCTTTTATGGTGTTTATTCAAAGTTTTGTAATTATTACTTTTTAACGCCAGTTCTTTGATGTTCTTTTATAATGTACTAGCAGGCTTTGCCTGCTTCGCTGGTCATTATATTGAAATGAATTTTCAAAACGCTATACCATTAATAATTAAAAAAAATAATTGAAATCAGTCAAAATTTAAGTTAAAGTTCTCGCTGCCTTCGGTAAAGGTTTTTCCACTTGCCACACTTCACAAAATCCCTTTATAGTACATGTTGCATACACATACCTAACCAACACATTAAAAATCAGGATCCTGATATTATTTAAAGCAGCACTATATTTTAAAACGTGTTTTTACCCCCTCCCCGCTCTTAAATGGAAGAAGGAGGAGGGAATTTTGCTAAATAATTTTATATTATGAGTTCGATATATATAACTGACCCACACATCGAAAATCTCCTTCTTAAGATAATTTACTGCAGAGTTACGAATGAAGAGTTACTGCAGAGTTTACCCCCATCCCTAAGGGGCGGTAGTGTGGAATTTCACAAAATCACTTTGTAGTGTGTGTGGAATATGCATAAGCAGTCCACACATCAAAAATTGCCATTCTAAGATTATTTGGAACAGAGTTACGCATGCAAACATGTTTTTTAATCTCCCCCCCCAACCCTCAAGAGGACAGATGGCACGGAATTTCAAATAATCTCTTTGTAGTTTCTGTGTGTTGAATACACATAACCAATCGACATATCAAAAAGTCACTTTCATGAGATAATTTCATAGCTGCTGTTTTTAATCTTTTAAATCAAAATTCACATTGGTATTTTTAAATGGAATATGTTATATATTTTCGACGATTAGTATTACTAAAATCAGCCATAAATTTTTTCCAGTCTGAAGTCCCTGCCAAAAACAGTAGACTTGGTATCCATGTAATTTGGAGCAGTTACACTTTAAAAGGTGCTTTTTCCTCCTACTCAACACCCTTAAAGGGAGGAAAGGGGAAATTTCACAAAATACCTTCATAGTGTGTGTTGGAAACTCATAACCAGCCCGCACATAAAAAATCACCTAAGATAGATCGGAGCAGATTTGCACTTGGAAATATGTTTTCTCCTCTCCAACCCCCAAGGGGGATAATGTGGAATTTTACAAAATCTCTTTGTAGTATATGTCTTGAGAACGCATAATCAATCGACATGTTAAAAAATAACTACCCTGAGATAATTTGGAGCGGAGTTACTCTTATAAACATATTTTTGCCTCCCTATCCACCTTCAAAGGAGGGAGGAAGAAATTGCGTAAAAATCCCTTTACAGTGCGTGTTGGGAAGGCATAAACAACCGACACATAAAATTAATCTTGCTGAGATAATTTGAAGCAAAGTTATACTTGGAAACAGGTTTATTGCCCCCCCCCCAATTGGGAACTTTCGCAAAATCCCGTTACAATAGGTGTCAGGCACACATAAATAAGTCACACACTAAAATTTGTGATTCTATATATTTCCCCAGACAAATTTAGTGCTAAAAGGGGGGACTTGAATTTGCCCCCTCGTAACTCCTCCCCAAAATCAAAAATTGCAGAAAACCAATAATGATTTTTTGGAAATATCCTCAAGTTGACTCTTAGCGGTTTTCTATATCTTTATGCTGTTATTGGTAGAGTTTAACCCTCGCTTTCCCAAGATGGGATCACTTTGACCCTATTTTGAAGTGAAAGTTAGTTAAGCCCGCTTAATTCAAGAAGTGCGCTAATTCGTCTGAGATAGCAAACATAACCAGTGGAATGTTGCAACTTCTAAATTGTACAAAAAGGTGCTGTGCTGGTGATTTTCGCCAAACATGCCAAGTGGCACCTGAAAGTGATTTTTCTGCAGTAACGCCTTGATGTTGGGAAAGCGAGGCTTAATTAAAAAATGCGTATTTTCTAAATTTGCCTCCAAAAATCATTTTTACCCCCTTAAAAATCTGGAATTCCAAAATTGCAGAAAATATTTTTTTTTTTTATATATACTCAAGTCTAGTCGCTCCCCCTGAAATTTTTTCACCGTGAAGCAATTTGGAGCAGAGTTATGTTCATAAAAATTTTTTTGCTCTCTGATTTTGCAAAATTCCGTCCCAGTGGTCATCAAGGTCCTAAAACCGACGTGCTCACCAAAATTTGCACCTGTATCTCCCATAGAATCGCCACGACTGTGTTGAGGCAGTAATCAGTGAGTTTACTCTTTTATATGTATAGATTATTTATTGTTAGAATAAGTTATTTTGGTGGATACATCTTAAATACTTATATCAACATTTTTATTAGAGTATATCAGGTATACTTCGAAAATTAAGTGGATATCCTTAATTACTGTAAATTTTACTTTTTAATTTCATGTTTTCAGATAGCAAAATGTAGCCTTTAGAAGTTATTTTGAGGAATCCATCTAAATTATCACAGATATCAATGTTTTTCTTACAGTGAATTATGATTAAGCTTTTAATGAATAACATATATTTTTTAATTAAATATATTTTTATATTTCTTTTATTTTGTAACATTTTCATTAAAAATATTCAATTCATCATTATCATGCGATTATCAGGGGGAAAATAATATGCACATAAAATGATGAGCAACTAGTGAGTAATGCCAACTTCTAGTGCCAATCTTTGTAATGACAACACCATATGTGCAGAGGAAATGGCTGTGATACTATTTAATCACTTGTATATTAACTATATCAAAGTATCCTAAATTATATGACTAGTTGGCACAGTCTATTGCATCAACATAACTAAAAATTTCTCAATAATAAAAAATTAATTTTCAATTTTTTTTTTTTTTTGTCCCCATTCAAGTTGTAACAATATAAAAGGCTACAAAAAAGGCCTCTGAATGGAGAATTGTTTGCATGAAATTTTAAAAATGAAAGGTTATATATATATATATATATTAAGATTATATAAATACTTTTAAATGTTTGGACATAGTTCATTTTTACTAAAGCAAGATTATTACTGAAATAAATTGAGTTAAAAATCATTTACATAAAAATAATTAGAAATTTCATTCAAAGGAAGAGATTATAATACATGCAATTAATCATATTATCAATATAATCAATCTATACCAGCACAAACATCTGAATTAGTTAAATATTTAGAAAGTGAGCCTTATTTATTTATTAATATAAATAAGTAAATAGAAGGAAATTAATGTGATGCTATTTTAAAAATTAATCGAGCTTAATAAATAAAACTGTGCATGCTATAATTAATTTCAGAGTTAGGCAAAGAAAAAAAAATCTGCATTAATCAAAATTAACATTACCTAAAAAACATTTTACTTAATTACTTATGTTTGTAATTACTTAAGTACATCATTACTTTACCAAGGATTACAATTTTTTTCCCCTTAACGAAAATGAGACAGAAAGAAAGAATACTTCAGAAGAAATATGTAAAAGTATAAATTAATTTATTTGAATAAAAATAATTTATATTGAATAACGAAAAATATTGAATGATAAAGTTAATAAATTAGTGGAGAAATTTATTATGATACGTTTACATATTGGTAAAAAAAGTTATCTGTAATAAATTTGTATTTTTATTTAGCACATTTTAAACATAAACGAAAAAAAAAATGTATTCTGTAAAATAATCGCTTTTCATTCAATTAAATGTGAAAAAAATTATTTTTTTTTTTATTAAACAAAATGTTTTATTTTTATACTATGATACGAAACACGAATGCAAGTACGGTGGATGTGAATCGATGATTCATTCATTCTTGATTCATTCTGACAGGTTTGATTCAATCAATGATTAGTTTCCACATTTTCATATTTTCCCCTTAAAATATGTTGTGCGCCAAGAATTTTCTCGCCAAGGTTCTGAGGAGTAGGCATTTTCCAAATTCGCCTCATCGACCTAGTCGTTCGGAGTTTTCCGTGGTTTCATCCGATACTCGCGTAAATACGAGCTAGGACCCCTTAGAAAGTCCCCCCACGGAAGGCATTACCCCTATAGGCCTAGGTCACATGCGGAATCAATCGGCCTTTATAAATTCTCCATCCTCCTCCAATGAATAAAACCTGCAACAAACATCGATTTATATGTTCATAAATGTAATTTAACGTGTGAACAATTTTTAATTTCTTCTGGCTGTAGATAGGGGAGGGATTCAATTGGTTCTGTTCCCTATTTTGGCTTTATCACACTCTAGACCCAGTTGGTCGTTATTGAAAAGGTCTGTGACTAAGTGAAAAAAGAGATTTGTTCGACGGCCGAGTACTTTTTAAACGGGTGTTTATCTGATCTCAAATTTTATATCTGAAATAAAAGATAAAGACTAACAAATCAATTGGATTATCAGTTATTTAGACGATAGGATTGTTTTAAATAAAATTCAGAGCCGAAATAAAAGAGAGTTATCCAATCTGAAAATAAAGGCTATGTGAAAAAATATCAATCAGATCCCAAGCAGCACCGAAACGTTCTCTGAACGTTCAAAAATTGTTCTGCAAACACGTTCTAAGAACGTTCACTTTGAACGTGTTATAGACGTCTATCTGTCCATCTTGAAGACGTACAATAGTACGGTTCAGAGAACGTTCAATGAACGTGTAACTATCACCATCGGTGTTATAGAAGCGTTCTGAGAACGTTCTATGTATACGGTCTCAGAACGTTCTAAACGTTTTTAGAACGTTTTCAAAACGTTATACACATTTTCAGAACGTTCCAGAAAACGTACTGTAAACGTTCTAAAATAGTGTAGTTAAAAAAAAAAAATGTGACGTCATTATAAAAAAATCCCCTCAGTACGAGCGTTTAGAAGTAAAAATTACATAGCTGATGACGAATAATGATACAACACATGAACAGGGATATGAATTACTTTTTTTTTCAATTCAAATAATGTTTGAGAAATTTTAACATACTTACTATTCTTTTAATTTCAACGTATATGCATCAAAAATTCTATATTCTATGACAGCTTTCCCCAAAAAGTGTCATAACGTCTCTTTATACCTTAAAAAATTTCTTAAATTTTTGCATTTTTTAAAAATTTCTTTTTTTTCCCTAATCTGTAGATAATGAAGTTATAGTATTAATTACAAAACTTTGAATAAACACCATAAAATGCGAGAACTCGCACCAACTGTTTCGGGTCAAAAGAAGACACAACCCTTCATCAGGCGAACATTGTAGGCACGAGAGCTGCAAACAAGCACGTTGAGTGTGTGGAATGCGTTGCCGCTTTGTTTGTAGCAGCCGTGCTTTGTTTGTAGCAGTTGCGAGTTCTTGCATTTTATGGTGTTTATTCAAAGTTTCTTAATTAATACTATAACGCCATTATCTTCAGATTAGGGGAAAAAAGAAATTTTTTAAAAATGCAAAAATTTAAGGAATTTTTTAAAGGGATATAGGCACGTTATGACACTTTTTGGGAATTACAGTCATAAAATATGGAATTTTTCATGCATATACGTTGAAATTAAAGGAATAGTAAGTATGTTAAAATTTCTCAAACAATATTTGAATTTAAAAAAAAGTAATTTATATCCCTGTTGCTGTGTTGTATCATTATTCTTCATCTGCTATATACAACTAAACTCTTGATTTATTTTGCTTGTTTTAATCCTTGTGATTCCGAATGCGTAATCCTATGATTAATGTTTGTTTTTCATGGTTGTTTTCTGTTTGATTCTCTGATTTCTTGAAGTAAATAATTTATTCCAATTTATTCTTCATTTCTAACTTCAATTAATTTCTTGTACGATAGGGTGCCCGCTAGCAATTTGCTATTATAGCTGCTAACGAACGAAATCGTACATTGGTGCTCAACGACGAAAAGGGTCACCCTTGACGAGTTTTTTTTTTTTTTTTTTTTTTTTTTTCTACCATTCTAAGCTTTTCCTACAAAAAATGTTTAAAATGCTGTCTTAATTTTTTATTTCCTCGTTGCTTGTTTGTATCTTTTGATTTGAGTTTCATGTGGTTTTTACGCACCGGCAAAATTATTAAAATTGCAACTAACAATATAGGAATAAATTTAAGATTAGACTGAAGTTAAATAAAATAAAAATCAATAAATAAAATATAAATGTTTCAATAAATCACAATCAGTCTCCCCAGGTTATTTAAATTTGTTGTAATTTTCTTCTCATTGACCTATGTGGTTTCAGGGATCTTATATCTGTTGCTTGGCTTTAACTAAGATTAAAAATTCATTTATACATATATATATATATATATATATATATATATATATATATATGGTTTTTTTTTTTTTTAAATACAGGGTGCAAAGCATTGTGACGAGAATACCTTTATCTCCGCAACTATTGGTCGCAAATATATAGTTTCAGTTACAAAATGTTTTAAAGAATATGAGCATTTGTGGTATAACATGTTTAAATTTAAAATATCTATTTTTTCAAAATTGCAAAAACTAAATTTTTACATAGTCCCAGATCCCTATAATCATATTTAGAAAACTGACACTCATCCTAACAAACAGTTTCATTTCTATTCTCCCAAAATGGAACATGATATTTAAAGTTTGGATTTTCTAACATATTTCGGCCTTCAATAAGGGATCGGTTTAAAAATCCTAATTGGACTTTGTTTGCATTTTCCCTGGGTTTATTAAAGAATTTTTCATTGACTTTTTAATAAAGCCCGAGAAAATGCGAAATAATCCTAAATTTTGAAACTAACTATCTCAGACAATTTTGGGTGCACAAAAGTGAAACTTTTTGTGTTATTTTTTTAGGTTAGAACTCAACTTACACTATTAGTGTCATGAAAATTGTATAAAAATTATCAGTTTTTGTGATTTTTAGTAAATTGATTTTTTAAATTTAAACATGTCATATAATGAATTCTTACATTTTTTTTTTTTTAAATACATTTTCTTATTGGAGGACGTTTGAGACCAATTGTTGCGCAAATAAAGGTCTGCTCTCGACTTTGCACCCTGTATATTCTAAACATTTCTGGGTACTACTTTGTAAGTCCATGGATAGTTTATAAATATATTTGAATGCTGAAGTTTATAGAAAGTTTTAATATTTCAACATAAAAAATAATTTCAAAAATGAATGTACCAATACACCGCTAAAATAATATATAATTGAGTTTAGAATATATTGTTAATTTATAATAATAAGAAATTGAAACAAAAAATTAAAAATTAGTTAGATGGAGGAAATTTTTAAAATGTCCAAATACTTAAATACACATATATATATATATTTAATCATAATATTTTTCTAAAATATTTAACATACTTCATATTTTCAAATTTCAGTGCATGTGTGCATACATACTTTCAGTTTACAGCAGCAGTTTACAAAAATGATGTTTGCAGGTATTTAAATTTATTCCACATGGCAATGTAATTGGTATTTTTTAAATGTTTAAATTTCTTTAAATTGAGTCAACGCAATTTTTACCTCATTTGAAGTAATTATGCTATCATGGCATATTAAATAATTGATAAATGTAAATATTATTAGTATTAATAAATAATATAGTAAATCGTCCTTTTTTTTAAGCAGAATATCTTTTTTTATAAAGATGTGGAATAAAATTGAATTGAATCTTTGTTTTATTATGCAGTTAAACAATTTCATATATTTTATTTAATAAATAACAGTAAAGAGATATTTAAAATTGTAAGTCGGTGAAACTTAGGATATTATTTTAAAAATATGCAATTTGCATAACCTAGATTGTATATATATTATCATATAAACATTAAATAAATACTTCAGAATTTAAAAAGAAAAGAAAAAAAAAAGAATTACATACCTTCCTCATTTTCTTCATAAGAATTTCTCCAAGAAAACACCCTTCCAACTAGCATTTTAAAATACATAATGACCAGTCTGGAAGTGCATTCACTTAAAATTAGCTCTCATCTTTTAAATTCTTTATGTTACTTCATTCAGAAGCATAATAACCAAAAATAGTCATTTTAACAATTTCCATCTCAGAAGACTGAATTAATAAAATGAATCCATAATTTCTAAGCGGTTTTCTGTAACAGGAGCAGTTTTTTCTGCGATACTATGCTACTTACAAGTATCAAATGTTAGGCTTAAGAACTTACGCAGATATGAAAATGATTGTTTAATTGATATTAAAATAAGACTTTAATAAATAGAAAATAGAGACTATTACAGGTTAAAAATATTACATTTTTACCTTTTCTAAAGCTTATCCAAGTCATTATAACGCGAACAGATTACATTACACGTTTTAAAATTACCGCTTCACATAACGGCACGACATTCCCAAGACCTTTGAATTTGCACGGTCAGCAAGAATTAAATAAATGCAATCCACAGATGTCAGTTTCATCTGCTCTTCCCTTGTTACATCCGGAATAATCATGTTTCAAAGTTCAACGTTTGAAACATAAATTTATTAAGCATTTATAGCTGTATAAAACATATGGTCAATATTTTAAGGAAAAATGGAGCTGAGTTAAACAATTATTTAAATTTTTATAAAGTATTTGAAAAACTTATGAGATCACTTTATTTTTCCATTTTAAAATCTCGAATTAAACGGAAAAACATATTTTGTTTTAGTGTATATTTTAGTATTGAATAAAATATTCAGTGAAAATAAATAAAATAAAATAAGAACAATCAAACAGAGTAACGATTTAACAACATTATCAATATTGATAATTTATCAGTAACATTTAAACTTAAATAGAATCATAAATAAAATATAATAAAAGTTTAAAATTATACTTAAAGAAAAGAAGAAAAAAACTCATTCTGTAACTTCCCGATGAGTATTAGAGACCGCGAGGTTCTACTCTCGAACCTTACAGACGGGAAGTGTTGGCTTCGATTCCTGGTCACGCTCGTCGACTTAGGTTTTCGGAGTTTTCCCGTGATTTTCTTTGAAACTCGCGTAAAGCACTATATTACTTATTCAATAACATCCGTGATTAGCTTTTTGTATCTAAACTTTGGGTCTGGGGAATGCATAGATTTTCATGACAGAAGACAATCATTTTTATGCTGTATAGAAGATTTTAGAAAATGTATTTTTCTAAGGGTTTATTATTATTATTATTACAAATGAAAAAAAAAAAAAAAAAAAAAAAAAACGGTAAATTTGTTTTAAATCATCAGAAAACGATGTTTCAATTATTCGTTTTAAAGGTGATATCGAATTCTTTTGAAAGATAATTATAGTGAACATTTTTATCCACCCTTCCCCCATCCCCCAGGGATGATGCATACTTATTCCTAGGGGAAAAAACAATGTCCTATGAATGATAATAATAAAAAAAAAAACTGTTTGCCTATTATTCGTTATACAGCCAAATTGAATCAATATTATATATCAAATGTATGTCACGCAGAAGGTTTGGTGAGTATATATATTACAGAAGCTGATAGATAGCCTTTCTGTGAATGGAAAATATTGGAACGTGGCAGTGCCACCTGTCGTCCGATATGCACCTAAAGGCAATCTGTAGAGTTTTACGTAATATTAATTTCACTTACCAAATTTACAATATTTATAAATCACAGAAGTTGAGATTTTTCGTTTCTGTTATGAGATTAAATTGCAACATAGCCACGCCACCTGTTGGCCGATGTGCATCCAAAATGGACCAGTAAAGCTTTACATAAAATCGATTTCACTTATAACTTCAGTGTATCCCAAAATTTATTGTTAAGTCACAAGAGTTAAAATATTGCCTTTCCGTTAAAATGATTAAATTGCAGATTAGCAACGCCACCTGTTGGACAATGTATACATCCAAATTGTATTAGCAGAGGTTATGATGATATATGCCAATATATCATGTTTAATACATTTGTACACTATAGAAGCTGAGATATAGCCGTCCCATAAATGGAGGGTTTCATTGCATAGCACCGTAATCTATCGGGCGATATATCCCAAATGAAATTCAAATAAACTCCAATTTAGGGCAAGATCTAATATTGTAACAAGTTTGGTCGAATTCCATACATTGATTCCTGATATACAAAATCCACAAAATTTTTCCATGAGTTTAAAATTTTGTAATTTTTTTTCACCTCACCGCTACTGATTATTGGGAAGCATTCTTTACTGACGTGCTAACAAAACGTTAAACTGAAAATGTAAAAAATGCTCTATTCTCTATCATGCTAAAAATTATAAATTTCGAATAACTTACGAAGTTTTTAAATTAGAATGTTGCAAATCTCTCAATAAGATTCTTATCAATATCATAAGTGATATTTTAAAACTGGTCCGATCTCTCTGCAATCATTTGTTCTTGAGATATCGTGTACATGAACTAACGGGCTATCACACTAATAGGTGCCGATACACATTAACAGATACCATACCAACCTTTTGACTTCCGGATTCCTCACGCCACAAAACGTGTAAAAAAATCAAAAGCTGAAGTCAAAAATTTTAAAGGTTAACCTAGTTTCCCAACCAATAGTACTAAAAAGTCATTTTGTCATATTCGTTATAATTACACTGTTACAGAACGTGTTATGACGGTGTCACACTTGAACGTTCTATATAGAACTAGAATTGTACGTTTTATAGATGGTACAAATCAAACATTTTCAGAACGTTCTAAATAATACTATTTCTGAACGTGTTTTAGAACGTTCTTTTGACACGAAACACGGTGTTTGAACTATTCAAACCGTTATTAGACGTTCACAGAACGTTCCTGTGCTACTTGGGATTATTCGTTTATAGAACGACTAGAGTAACTTTTATTGAGCTTTGGAGCTTAGAGCTATAGTACATAAGAGATTTATCAAAAACAAAATAGTTTTTTTAATCAGCATTTTTTTTTTCTTTTTGGTCTGAAAATTCTTGTGACAAATAAAGGTCGTCTGCAAAAAAAAAATATATATATATAATAATAATAACTGGATTATTTGTCAATAGGCCGATGTGTTTCTACTGGGCTTTAGAGCGAAAGTCCTAAAAAGGTTTTTACAACGACCAAATACCGACTAAGAAAAAGTCGGTTTTTTATTTGAAAGTTTCGGGATAAACAAGGGCTATCTCAGAAGAAAATTTTTTCTGAGCATAAAATCAATCTGATTACAATTTAATCGGGCTATCTATCAAATACCGATTGGAATACTTTAATTGAAATTTTGAGCCGAAAACAAAACAAATTACTCGGGTTATCTGTCAATAGAACGACAGGAATACCTTTATTAAACTTTGGAACCAAAACAAAAACACTTTAACAGAGTTATCTGTCAGAAGGGCGATTGGAGTGCTTTTACTGAATTCGGAGACTGAAAGTAAAACAGTTTAATCAGGTTATCTATCAATAGGCCGACTGGAATACTTTTATTGAACTTTGGAGTCAAAAGCAAAACGATTTAATCGGGTTATCTATCAATAGGCCGTCTGGAATACTTTATTGGACTTTGGAGCCGAAAGCAAAACACTTTAATCGAGTTACCTGTCAATAAGCTGAATGGAATACTTTAATTAAACTTCGAAATCAAAAGCAAACCAATTTAATTGAGTTATCAGTCAGGCGGCCAACTGGGATGTATTTATTGAACATCGAAGCTGAAAGCAAAACTATTTAATTGGGTTATCTGTCAATAGGCCGACTAAAATACTTTTCTTGAACTTCGAAGCCGAAAGCAAACAATTTAATCGAGTTATCTCTCAGTAGGACGACTGGAATACTTTTATTGAACGTTGGTGCAGAAAGCAAAACAGTTTAATCGGATTATCCCTCAATAGGCCGACTGGAGTACTTTTATTGAACTTCGAGGCTGATAGCAAAACACTTTCATCGGGTTATCTGCCAGTAGGATGACTGAAATACTGTTTTTGAACGTTGGCGCCGAAAGCAAATAATTTAAGCAGGTTATCCATCAATAGGCCGACTGGAGTACTTTTATTCAACTTCGATGCCGATAGCAAAACACTTTCATCGGGTTATTTGTCAACAAGCCGACTGGAATACTTTTATTGAACTTCGAAGTCGAAAGCAAAACGATTAAATCGGGTTATCTGTCAGTAGGCCGACTAGAATACTTTTATTGAACTTTGGGGCCCAAAGGAATGGAATCTAATCGGGTTATTGTCAATAGGCCGAATGGAATACTTAACTTTAGAGCGGAAAGTAAAACAAATTTCATGGAGCTTTCAACCTGCAATGGACTAGAAAATTTCGCTTGTATAAAGTTTAAAATATTTAACTTGAAATAAAAGCCAATTAAAAGACGATCAATCGGATTATCTGTTGAAAAGTTGACTGGAAGGTTTGTATTGAGTGTTAGAGCTATAATATAAAAGAGATTCATCTGATGGTCAAATACTTTTTAACGATATATTTCCCGTTTGAAAAATTTGCTTAGAAATAAAAGCCGACTGGAATAAAAAATTCAATCGATACATCTGCATCTAGGCCGACTGGATTGTCTATCTTCAACATTGGGGGGGGGGGGGGCAGCCTGCCTTCTCTGTCCCCCCGCTCGCTACGCCCCTGGCTGTGCTGTATCTTTGGGTTAGTATAAAATCATTTATTGGTATTTAGCTTATTGATCTATAATCATTTGCGTTTCCTGTATAAGCACAAAAACTTTAAACATCTTCTTTCCACTCCCCCCTCTCTCTTAATCTATGCAATTAACTACTTTAAATAAAAAGTTTAAAAGTGTAAAATTTTTTACATGGCACTACCATAAGTACTAAAAAAATTGAGAAATGTAAAGGCAATTACTTCAAAATAAGGTTTCACAATTAAGTTGAATTTACACAGTCTTTATAAATGTTAGTGCTCAATTTTCAGATCTAAAGGCCTTTTCAAGAACTGTATTTATAAAATTAGTATTTAATCTCCCCCCCCCCTTCCATAAAAATGGAAATAAGACTTGAACAGAGGTGATTGTGTTCAGGTATTTTTATTTGTAGTACAAGAAATTCAGTTTTCTGTTAGTTAAATGTATAAAATAGGATTCAACTATAAAATTTTTATGCTTGCTTAACATAATTAAAATTAATATTTTTCATTAGAAGATTAGGCTTCCCAGCAGTAAAGTATATGTTCTTCCTGGATACAAAATCTTTCATTAAAATTGCAAGTATTTTTTCATGAATTCACAATCACTTTTGCTTTGAAGTGGTGTAATTTAGGTTAACTTTTAATTATTTTTGTGTGCATGTACAGTATTTTTTATTTTTATTTATTTATTATTATTATTATTATTTTTTTTTATGTTTAGAAATTGTAATTTAAGTTTATCTTAAAAACAATACAAGAGCCTTAAAAAGACTATTTCATTAAATTTTGAATTAAGTTTACTATCTTTAAATCATTTATTTAAAATATTTTCATTTGTTTTCACTGATAACCCGTCTTCTATATGATAGAATGTTTGATCTCTAAAGACAGATTAAAACATGACAGTAGAAATTTAAGATCCCCCCCCCCCTCTCCTTACTTTAATGAAAACTGTGCAGGTCGAATGTAAAGGTCTTTCTCTTTTGAAGAATAAATTATTACCCCTCGCCCCACCAAGATAATGAATAGGTCAAGGGGGGGGGGGGGGGGGGGGTAAATATTTTAAGGTATAGAAAGGAAGGGGGGAAAAGGAGGGAGTGTAAATTTCAAACATTATAATTTAATAATTAGCTATGTATCCATTCTTATAAAAAAACAAATTGGTAATAAATTTTTTTAAGAAAATGAAGTTGTAACCATTTTTTGCTGTAATAGAAAATGGATGATTTGTGCAAAGACAATGAGAAAAAAATTTCTAGGTGTGAAGTTAAATTGATTATTTACTGGGTATTCTTTATATGATTATTATTAAAAATAACTGACAGTAATGGCAGATCTCTTTTAATTAAAAAAATTTGATGTTGCTTTGTATATTAAAGAGTTCAGAAAGTTAGCAAAAATTATTAAGGAATAAAAATTTATTCATTATGGCAGGTAATTTAAATGACAGATTTATTATTAAGAAACTAATGAAAATAAAAATTTTGAGAGTTTATTAATAAGAAAATAATAAAAACTTTCTTAAAACTTTTAAATTTCAGGTATGACTTTAAGACTTATGAAGTTATGGATTGAATAAGCTGAATAAATAAAACCACAATAGACATGTATGCGAGGGGGGGGGGAGACAGAATGAAAAATAAAAGAAAAAAGATGAACCAGGAATTTCACAAGAAAAAAATTTAGATTGTACTTAACTAAGCTGCCCCTTTTTTTTTTTTTTAAAGATTACAATCAAAAGACAATTACAGTACTTATTTTTAAAGAGTGAACTTAAATAAAGGGGGGGGGGGGAAAGCAAAAGGATTGGGGTGATGGACTGGCACAGAAAAGTGTATTACTGTCAAAATTATTATCAATTTCTGTTTTTGCAATAAAGAGCTTTTTTCTCATTAACTACAATATATATATATATATATATATATATATATATATAATACACACATACATATATTTGGAACCCCCCGCCCTCCCTGAAGTATTAACATTAATAAATTTGATTATAATTTTAGAAGGAAAAAAAAACTATTTAATTGAAGCTAATTTATTTCAAACTGAGATATTTTTATTTCAGTATGTAAAAAAAAAAAAAAAAAAAAAAAAAAAAAAAAAAAGTGTATTTATAACAAAATACTTCTATTTAAAGAAATCTTACATATTTCTTTATTATTACAGGAGGTTCCAAACATGTCATTGCGTTTCTATCATGGCTTCGTCGACGTAGTGAAGAACCATCTGTTACAGAGGTAACGTGTTACTGGAAGAAGTCAAAATTATCACAAGTCGGCAAATCATCGAAATACGTGAAAGGAAAAGCACTTGGAAAAGGGCAGATTGGCCAGTTGCACGAAAAAAATGGATCATTTCTTTCAGAAGTGCTGAAAACTGCCAAAGAAACAGGGAGAACTGGTAGTGTTCTCACAAATTACTTTTCAGAACCTTCAGACGAAAAAAAAATCTCGGTGCATAATTTAATTTTAAACTTTCTACAATCTCAACAACACTCAGCAAAGACATCTTCAGATTTCCTGCAGTACTGTTCATCCCAGATGACAGAGGCTGTATGTCATGAAGCAGCAATTAAAACAGTACTGCAAGATAAGGACAGCCTGTGGCATGAATTGCGCTATGGTCGAATAACAGCATCAAAGGCATACGAAAGTGCTCAATGCCAAACTATGCATGGCTCTCTTGTAGAAAGCAATATGGGTGCTGCTAAAATCAAGCAAACATAAGCCATGAAACGAGGTAAAAAACTAGAAAATGAAGTGAGACACCTGTTGGGGAAAACAATGGGGATAAATATAAAGCAGTGTGGCTTTTATCTCTCGCCACACTTCCCAGTAATGGGAGCTTCACCAGATGGCGTTTCAAAAGACTGCATCATCGAACTTAAGTGCCCAAGTTCTGAGAAAGCAGTGGAAAAATATATACGCAATGGAGAGATAACTGAAAAATGTAAAGCACAGATGCAGCTTCAAATGTACTTTACCGAAAAACAAGAAGGAATATTTTGCGTTGCAAAACATGACTTTGAGACATCAAAAGAAATTTACATTCTTCATACAAATTATGATGAAAATTACTGCACAAATTTGATGGAAAAATGTGTTACGTTCTAGAAAAATGCTATATTTCCCGTGTTGGGACATTGTAAATAAACTTTTCTCCCCCCCCCCTTCATATTAAATTAAAAATTCTATAATTTATAAACTTCACAATTGTTTCAATGTCTTTTATTTATATACTAAATACTGCAGAGCATCATACTACAATCAAAAATGTAACACTGATAGAAAATTAAGCTGAAAATCGGAAGTTTTTAATATATATGTTTTTCAAAATGCTTTTATTTGAATACTTATATATGATATGTAATACTAAAAATGAATGCGGAATAAAAAAATACTAAACATGAAATAAAATATTTTTTATATTTTTTCCTCTTCTAATTTTGGATAAAACATGGTCATGTATGAATGGTACATAGTTTCATATTAAGCCTCCTTCTGTTTATATAACTGTTATTAATTTCAATTCAAAATTTATATATATATATTATATTCTCTTTAAATAAAAAGTAGATAATAACAGCATTACCTGCATATCTTTTATTTTTAGTACAAACAGAATTTATAACTATTTAGATGAAGTGGAATGTAAGGATGATTTTATATATATATACACCAACTATGTGAAAAATACCACAATCCGGAATCAAACCAGGACCCTTCACCCAACATGGGATTGCTCTCCCACTTAGCTACCCTGGCTGATAACCCCGGCATTTTTCCCAAATTAAGCTGAGGGCCCAGGTTTGAATCCCAGACCTAGCATTTTTCACATAGTCAGTATAAAAAAAATCAACATGACACTCCACTTTATCTAAAATGAATTCTCATGATTGGTAAGAATTATCCATTGTGCAGTACTAGTGCGATGTTAAACCCAACCAACAAACCATCATAAATTCATGATTGATAAATAAATAATATTCTTAAACAGAAATTATTTCATTTGTGAATAAAGAAAATCATCTATTCTTACTTCCTGATGAAAATCATAAGGATGTACTGTAATCCCAGTTTGCAAAATGGATTTTGTGTCTTGCGTAGCCCAATACAAATAACCGTAGAATATTGCAAATTTATATTTGTGACTGTCATGATGTCTAGTTGAACACCTGTAGCTTTGGTCTCAATATGTAGGATTGTGCAACACGTAGTTGTGTACATCCTTTTTTAATTATTCTGTTACTTTTTTTTTTTTTTTTTTTTTGTTTTTTTTTTAGATATTTATGAAAATTAGATTTCAAAAGGAGCTAAAGACAGAACCTGTAATGATATTGGTAAGAAACATGTTCACATTTTTTAGTGTATAAAGTTACTTTTTAAAGATAAAAGCAGGTTCTAGTTGACAAATACATGCAATGGCGGACCTACAACTCTCGAGGCCCTGGACGAAAATCGCACAGAGCCCCTACTGCATTGAGACCCCCCTTGCACTTCTTTACGAATTTATTACAATAAAAAAATAATGAAGTAAGTTAGTTTTGAGATTTATTCAGAAGCCAAACCAACAAGAATGCCAGGGGCATTGGTCATGCTTATCACCCATGAATTTTTTGGTTTTCGAGTTGTCAGTTTATGGTCACATTTTGTATATTAAGGTTCATTAGACAAGAACGTACGGTTTAAAGGGGAATTGCAGGGAACCCAGTGACAGAAAATTTTGTAGCTGTCTGCGACAGGTTTTTAAAATTTCATAATCTGTCTGCGAAATTTGCATGTAGTCAGGGGTGAAAATGACTTAAACTCAAAAAGCCTGAAAGCTGATAGCGGCAATCTGGAAGGGGGTTCAGGGGGGGGGGTTAACAAAAGTGGTGATCTCATGCAACAATACACAATACAATTTTACTACAGAACAATATAGTATAAACAATTATAAAATAATAAGTTTAACTCATTCAGTTAAATATTTTACAGCAATGTTTGACATAACACATTATAAATAAAAAAAGTATTAGTTTTAGTTTTGATACAGAAATTTTTATAAGTGAATTTTGAAGTGGAATTTTGAAGTTTTGGAGCAGTTTTAAATGAAATTAGCACTTTTCTACGTTCTCGTAGAATCTCAGTAACAGGTAACAGGAGAAAAGAATACATGCATAATGCTGCCTGTCAAGGGAGATCTAGGCTCCTAGGTTGCCCTTGTTAAGCACTGTTTTGTGTGTTCCTACCAGAGAGTGTCTAAAACGTCATACATCGGTAGCGCATTGTCACGGGAGAAAAATGTCCGTAAATTGCACACAATTTTTTATGGCTGCAGACAAAATCTGTCTGAAAGTTGCGGGCAGTTTTTTTTAGTAGTACAGACAAAGAGTGTCTGAAAGTTGCGGACTAATTTTTTTATTAGCGCAGACAAAAAATGTCTGCAAGCCGTTTTTCTGTGTCCGTGACTATGTCGCCGTGTCGCGGCGTTTCTGCCACTGCGGCAGGGAATGTTTCAGATTAAAATAATGCCACGATAATTAATGACACAATCAGATTAAAATAATGACAACTTTACTAGATAAATATACTTAAATGTTAAGTTCCTTCAGAGGCCCCCTCATGACCAGAGGCCCGGGGCGTACCGCCCCATCCTTGGTACACCAGTGAATACATGTTATTTAATGCATATTAACAGTACCTGCAGTTATCGTATATATTCACTTTTTTTTTTTTTTTTTTTTTTTTTTTTTTACTATCAATATCTTTTTAATAAATTTTTTGGCAAGATTTTAAAGCTAAGGCAACACGTAAAAGTATGTAGATAGAACCCGTAATGATATTGTTATGAAAGTTCTCAACATTTTTGCATGTAGAAAGTAATTCTTAGACATAAGCAGGTTCTAGTTGACAAATGCACTTTATTTTTAATTGTATTCTTTGAATGAAGTTTATCACAGTAAAATGGCTAATCTTTGATTGTGGCCAAAATTCAGCTGAAAGTCATACTAGGGGACAATGAAAAAATAATCTTATTACATTTGCTAAAATTTTATAAAAAAATATGGGGATTTCTGGTTGAGAGATTTTAGAGTACAACATTATAAACAAAGTGACCTTATACCAAAGTACGAACATTACAATGGTTTTGCTTTTTTTTTTTTTCTTATAGGCTACAGGTACCAAAAAAAAGAAGAAACTTCTGCCTGGCTGTTCATCTTTCTGTCTGTATGTCCCCTTTGTTCTTAAATATTTTCAGAATTTTTGAAAATTGATATACATTATTCAAGTTCACTATGCAATGTTTCCTATTTAAAATTGCTTTAATAGGTCTTGTACAACTGGTTTGCGTACAGGGTACAGGCAGTCTTAACATTTTCTTTCAATTTAAATTAACTAACATCGAAGCAAATACATTATAACTTATGGGTTGATATTTAAATAAAAAAATGTATGCAAAATGCATGATTATGTATTGTATTTGTTTTTGTAATTAAATTTTTAGTTTTAAAAAGTTCAAATCTGTATTGTATTTGTTTTTATAATTACATTTTAGTTTTAAAAATTTTTAAATATCAATCTTGAATGTTTATAACTTTTCTTTACTCACTTTGTCTCTTTCCCTTCTTCTCTCTATATAGCAATATCATATTATACACAGATAGATATTTTTTTTTCGAATAGAATTCACTGAAAAATAAATACCCAGGTAGATATCCATTTTGGGTATTTACCTGGCTATATGCTCTAGGTATTTACACTTAAAAATAAATACCTGACTATTTCACATCAGTAGATGTAACTGATAAAAGATGGCCAAAACTTATTTTAAAAAGGTGTCATTAACAGTTTGCGAGCAGCGATATTCAAATTTAGCATTAATTTTGACTTTATCACCTGCACCGGCAAAATGGAAAAGTACCAACAGTTTATTACAGTCAAACCTCGCTAATATGAATTTCAAGAGGAATAAAAAATTTCTTCATGTTATCAGTAACTCAGAAACTAATCTTCATTTTCATGGGGATTGCGTGGAAACAGTTCTAGTTAAAAGTAATTGACACTAACGAGGTTTGACTGCATTAATATTTTAATTTGAAAAGTATCCCACAGCCTCCGATTTTTAATTCTTTCCTATCTACGTTAAATAACAAAGGATAAAATGCACTTGATTCTCTATAAGAGTTTTAGGCGATGAATTTTTTCTTTCCATAATTAGTATTATGTAATGTATCATATGGAAGCCAGCGACAATAACTTTTTTTAAATATAAAGATTTTTTTTTTTTTTTTTTTTTTTTTTTTTACAGCAGAGTAGAAATCAAACAATTTGTATAATATTATAAAAACATTTGTTCACTTTATTTCTAACTGATGAAACTTCTCAGTAAATTATATAATTTTATTGAAATTTTCAATATATAACAGTTACAAATACTTTACATAAAAAATAAAATTAAAAATAATAACAAAAATTCGTAAGTGTTTTGAACAAACAAAAGGCATAAAACATTCACCAAAATGTATATAGTTTGTGCGATCATACTTCATAATATGTGTATAAATTTTCAGCTCAAGGCGAGTAAGGCATTTAGATGCTATTGCAATTTAAAATATTTGGGCTCATAAGCTATAATGATAAAATAATTTTCTTTGTGTCCCTGCAAAAAAACCATATGTCCTAAATTCATGAAAATCAAAAGATTTCTTGTTTATGGTAATAACAAGATACATGTACCAAATTTCAGTTCATTCTAACAAAGCATTTAAGCACTATTGTGTTCACCCGCACACATACATACATACATTGTAAAAATGAACTCAGACCTCAAAATATATAGAAACATTGAAATCTCAAACTTGGATTTTTCACATGATTACAGTAATTTCCTTATGTACGTATGTTCGGAAATAAAAAATCATTTGACTTGAAATTTGGTTCAAGTATTTATGAATTACTGTATACAGTGTATGAGTTTGTACATAGGACACACAAAAGAATTTCAATACATCACAGTACATGAGTAGCAGTTCTTTTAAACAGCATTGTAACATAATTACACTGCATTCAACGTAAAGAAATTAATATATTTAAAAATCTTAAAGTTATATGTTCTAAAAAGAATCATGCTATTATTAACAAATATATATATATATATATATGCGTGTGCTGTGATTACTCATTGTGTAATTTTGACAGTTATTATGCTTATATTAATTTAAGAAATAATATTTGAAACTGAAGTGCTGTATTAAATGTGCATGGCTGTTAGCGTGACCCAAGAAACACCGCGAGGAGGTCGCCATGCGTCGTTTCTCATAGGGAGTTTTGATAAGGCAGGTCCAATAGACTACTGCCAGAGGAGTTTTGATGAAACAAACTACAGTAGAGTCTCGAAAATCCGAAGTAATTGGGGCTGACACTACCTCGGATTACTGAAAACTCGGATTTTCCGAAAAAGTAGAAAATTTTTAACAACTACAAATGAAATTAAATAAAATGAACATATTACTTCATTTTATGAATTCCAGATGCATTGTCGCATGCTAAAATGGTTAATCGTTCCTTCCGTTTTTTGTGACCTGGAGCTGAATTTTCCTCTTTTGAAGCAAGGGATTTTGAGGGCAACATGTTAAAGTTCAAACCTGTTTCGTCACAGTTATATAACTGGTCAGGTGTGAGCTTTTCCGTCAATATAATGTCTTCAATCCGTTTTTGAAATGCCTGCACAGCTGACGTATCTGCCGAGAGTATTTCACCGCAAATATTTAGTTGACGTACACCATATCGTTTTCTCCAACGGTCTAACCAACCAACGCTTGCTGCGAAATCTTCTTCCCCTTCTTTGAACTGATTTCTGAAAAACACAGCTTTTTCCTGAAGAATAGGGCCACTTATAGGAGTACCTTTGCTACGCTGTTAAGTAAACCAAAGAAATAAAGCCTTGCTAGTTTTTTCATAGTCTGATGTTCTCATACATCTTCTTTTTTCTCCTGGAGTCTCATTGCACTTCTGTGAACAAAACTGCTCAATTTTTATTCGATTGCGGCGCCAGTCACCAACTGTTACCTCTCCAACACCCAAATCGGCAGCAACACTTTTATTGTTTCACCTGCATCTAATCTTTTTATAGCGTTCAATTTAGTTATCATAGATACAAATTTTCTCTTATTTTTTCCACTCATTTTCGCAGCAGGCACCTTAACGCAACACTTTCAACAGCAATAAGTTTCCAAATGATAAGGATCAAGCACGTGTATTGAATTTAAATGAGCAACAGAGCAACTAACAACGCAGCTAGTCCCTAACTAGCATCTAAGCTACTAGTACAATTGAACTTGGAAGAATAAACTCTTGTAGATCTGGTTTGAAAATTCCTTTCAAACCAACCCCTACCTAGCCACCTTCAAAAACAAAGAGAACAAAAGGTGGTGGGTTACTGAAATTCTTTCCAGGAAGAAACGAAAAATAAGACCTGCATTCTTTCGGTTGCGAGAGGAAATGGGAAGAGCTTTTGGTTGCTAGGGGGAAAATTTGGCACCTCGAATTAAGCAGAACCTCGGACTTCTGAGACTCAAACATTCGAGACTCTACTGTACATATTATATACAACACAATTTAAAAAATATATACAACAGAAAAAGAATTAAAATATATATACAACAGAAAAAGTATTAAAATATATATACAACAGAAAAAAGAATTAAAAGATATATACAACAAATAAAATTATACAACAAAATTTAAAATAAATTTACGTTATATTTACATTTATTTAATAAGATGGTCTTTCATATTAATAATTTCACACGCAAGAATAATGGCATAATCCAAGATGGCTGTATGTTTCCTGTCTATGCAAGCATGTGGGCCTAGCATTTTAAATTCACGTAATCTACGAATTACACGCTCCACATGTATACGTAGAGCAGCAATCCTTTTGGATTCTTTAACTTCCTCTTTTGTGCTCCTACTTTCAACGAAAACTGAAGGCGGTCGAATGAGTGTGCAATTTTTCGCTTCCAGCAGATGCGAAATATTCTTAAATCCTCTATCTGCCATTATACAAGAACCTGAGGACAGTTTATCTAAATACCCACTATGCTAAAAAATGATGACATCAGAAGCTCTTCCCCCAAAATCATCTGATATAAAACTAACAAGCCCGTCAGGAGTACAAGACACTAAATATTTAAGTGTATTGCAGTTATAATAGCATGACCATGTAAGTGCTTGCGATACTGGATCACTGGGCTTTTCAATTTCTATTTCCAAGCAGTCGATGATGGAAATTACATGGCCATACCTTGCACGAAATGGAATTGGAAGATGGTATTAAATAGCCTTATAATCTGGCCACACAATTAATTCTTGCATGAGTGAAGCAATGACAGGTAGAGACTTAGCAAATATTCGGCATACTGTACTAGCTGCAAGCCCAAAATCAATTGCTAAAATTGAAAATTGCACATTCAGTCGAATCGTTTTTTAAAACAATATATATATGTTTGACAGGTAATTTCGTTCTATCAATTAACAGTTGTATTAAGAAAAAACTTTCTTTTGGTATACCCAGATATAGCTTGGGTTCTTTTTCAATTGCTCAATTGCCATAATGGTACCCGAAACCATATATTCCTTAAATTTTGATGATGCAACAGCTTCATCACTGCTGCTGTAATTTTCAGAACTCTCTTCTGGGGAAGAAAAATCAGATGTCGAATCAAAATCTAAGGATTCGTCATAGATAGATTCAACACTTTTTGTTTCTGGATTCAGCTTGTTTGGCGACATGGCTGTCCCAACATTTACACCCACGTTTACTGTTGAACAGCCAACAGAAGTCATTGGGTTATATGTATTTACTTTCATGCTTCTATATGGTTTCTTCAAATGAACTTGAATGCATTTATCATTCACAGGACATGCGTTTTCATGTTCGCCAATAAGAGGAATTTCACAATTAAAGGTGATAGTCTCTGTGGACGATTCACTAGATGTTAAGGCACTGGAAGGTTGGCCAGATGCTAAAACATCGTGCATTATATGCATATTTTCGCTTTTTCACAGCTGACCTCTCAACTGAGTTTTGAAAATCTTTCTTTTGGCAGTTGAAAATGTGGGGTACGACACTAGATTTTAGCTGCATCCTTTTAACATCTTTTGTCAGTTTCCACTGCCAATAATTTTCCATATCCTCAGATAACTATAATTTAGAAAAATGAAATTCATATAAATATTTGTTATAAATCAAATAAAGAATCAGAAACAGAAATATAAGTGAAACAATAGGAGAAATAAATAATTTTTTTAATCAGTCTGATTAAAAAATAAAAATAAATAAGTATTACAAATTTATATAGCCCACAGAATTTGGAAAACTTATTTTAACAAGATGTGCAGAGCTTCTCGATACGCGGCATACTTATGATTCTGATACAATTTGCGAGTTTTTCTATGTTTTCCAAATGAACATTTATTTCTTCTTCCCTGTTGACTTTCGCTTTTCAAAAATAATGAAGAGGAAAATAAAAACTAGAATAAAAAACATAACCAGAATGTTGTTGCAAGTAAAATTACCACCGCATTAACGAAAGTCAACAGGGAAGAACGAACATAAATCCGTTTTGAAAATGTAGAAAAACTCGCAAATAATCAGAATAATAAGTATGCCATGTTTTGAGAAGCCATAGAAATAGTTATTTTTCAAAATTCCTGTAATGGCAACAATCTGGCAGGACTAGACGGACAGCGGCGCCATATGCTTAAAAGAAGCGGCAGCCAGTCAAAATATTGCAGTACCAGACCTTCCAACATCCAAAGTGCCGTCGATAATGCTGGGGAACCCCAGTGAAATCATTCCGGCCAACAAACATGGAGTTATAAAACGTTTTTATTTATAATTAAGTTAATTTAGTACTTCATGTAAAGTTTTGGATAAATAATTAAACTAACCTTACATTTCTGCTTCACTTTTTTGTGGATTTTAGGGTAAAGTACTTTGTAATTAACAGGATCCCCCTCATTCTCAACACTCATTTTTTTTCCCCCACACAATTTGGATCACATTTTAATTTTCCTGTAGAAAATTACAAATATGAAGAAAAAAGTAATAAGATTGATAATTTACAAGCTTGCAATGGCATTGAATCAAAATCTGGACTATACCTGCTATGGCACCACTTCATGGAATAAAAAAAAGACGTCAACAGCAAAAACATCATTTTCAACAAGTCGCCAGGCTGAGCACCACAATGGATGGGTGCTGAAAATGAGGGGGAATCACCCTGATTAAAAAGTACTTCACTATAAAATCCACATAAAATGAAGTGAAATGTAAGGTCATTCTAATTAAATTTATTTCTGAATTCTAAGCTAAGTTGCCGCTTTGACTGTAGCACTCGTGCTTACTTTGTTCGCCTGATGAAGGGTCGTGTGCTCTTTCGACCCGAAACAATTGTTGCGAGTTTATTGCATTTTATGGTGTTTATTCAAAGTTTTGTAAGTGATATTTTACAACTCCAGTTCCAGTTCTGTGGTGCTTTCTTATTATTTCTGACTATGTGCTTGTTCAAATTAAATTTTTCGGATAAATTTAGCTTTTAGGAATTAATGATTTTTTTTTTTTTTTTTTTTTTTTTTAAATCCTAAAAGGTTATTCAAAACCTTTTAAGTTCTAGTACTTTCAAATTAACTGCATGTCTGTAATTAATCACCATTGTGTAGTAGGAATGCAATGAATAGCAGTTTTGGCTGAATGCCGAATATTAATTATTTGGCTGAATACTGAATATTCATCTTCAAAACGAATAGTAACTATTTGACTGAATACCGTATATTTGGCTGGCTGATTCACTCTTATATTTAGATGTCAATCACCTCATTTTTTTTTTTTTTTTTTTTCATCTTTTTCAGTAACATCACTTATGTTTAGCAATATTTTATTGTTTTTTTTAATTATGAATAAATATGATTAAAAAAAACTATTATTCAGAAACAGTGGTTCATATAAATGCAGAAAAATATTAGGAAATATTTACATGAGTAAGGGTGTAATGCTGAATTCCCAATCAAAGAAAATTATCAACTATTATGCTTCTTAATAAACATATAAAATTCCAATAAGCAACATCTTGTTACGCCCACTCCAAAAAATAAATAATTAATTACATTAAAATTGATGCAAATGCCTTTTACTTTCATGTGGATAAATTGTGCGGTAGTGATGTGAAGTTTTTCGTGCATGTTGGGGCACTTCATATACAATTTCAATGATAAATTCTAAATTGTTATTTCATGACTGGTGTCTGAAGTGAAGCCTCCCTTTGGGGTTGGTGGCGGAGCGAGCAGGGGTAAAGCCCCTAGTTACTTAATAAAAAAAATTACTCTGTACTCATATTTGTCTATATTATTCTTGACATTCAACTTGGTACCATCAAGATTCAACAAATCGTAGATGCCAGGTCACCTGGACGACTTAAATATTATTGCAGAATGAGAAAACATTTCATATATTTACAATATGTATCATAGAATAGTTCATTTTGTAAATGTAAAATAAGATATAATGACTCGCATTTCGATTTCATTATAGAATTATTACCCCTACAATCTGCTGTTTTGCTGTCACAGAAATAGTTCACTGTCTCTGACATCTAAGATATTAAAACTTTTATCGGTCCTTGGGTAAGTCTGGAAATATGTCATAAACCTAAATGTATTCATTGTGCATAACAATCAACATTTGTTCGTATCTCAGTAACAAGCAATATTAAGGTGTAATGAAAATTAAAATTTAAAACTGTTTCCTCTCTTTATACCTAAAATATAAATTTTTAAGTAAGTGTCAGGATTTTAAATGTTAAATGTGCCCCTTCTAAGAACTCAAAACTGCCCTCATGCATCTAGATAATGCCCCCTTTTTTAATAGCAGTGTCCTACCTTTTTCTAAGCCTGCAAGAAACTCTGGAATAATAATAAATTGTAGAAGGTAATAACCTTTAACAGTAACATTTATTGCATTTTAAGTGATTAATGTGTATATTTATACATTATCTGCACTGCTTACTAGTTCTTAAATGAAATAATGTTACCATATAGTAAGATATTAAAAAGCATAGCATTAAACATTAGGCTGGGAGGAGGGGGGATTTCACCCTTACTTCTATTATAATAAAATAAATAAATCTATTGCTAAATACATTTGTAGTAACATATACATTTTAATAAAGTATATAAATCCTTAAACATTTAGTTTAATTAATAAATTTAACATTACCTTATATAATGTCCTTATGTTTTTTCATCACGATACGTATTTCGGGTGCAACCGCACTCATCTTCAGGTGAGATGTGACTCCCTTCATTCGTCTTCTTTGTTTATTATTGAGGTCTTCTGGTTCGTCATTTCACTTCGCTTCTTTTTGGGTTTATTAGTTATTGGATTCCAGTCTTTCGGGATGATTGCGTGCTCATTTTCGTTGACTGCATATGGGTTAGTAAGTATTTCAAGGGCTTCGCGTTTTAAGGCATAACTGTGATTATTATAAGGGGCTAGTTTTTTAGTAGAAATAGTGTTAATATTGATAGGGTTGTTATGGCAAACGAAGCAAAAAAACACAATATAAATATGGGAAATTGTATTTCTCAGTTATTACCTTTATTTCCTTTGTGTGACGTCACTGCTATGTAGTTATGACAAGATTACTTCGTCACTGTGTGCGCACGCACCTTAGACACCTGTTTATGCCAGTTAGTAGTGTAGCCGTTCTTACTAGGGAAAGACGCTCCCTCTTATGTGTAAACAAATGTTTCGTTTTAATATTTAATAGTCATGTATTGTCTTTTATGTTTTTTAATAAATGTTAGTAGTGTACTTATGGTCTGTAGCCTTTTCCCTATATTTATGGGGGCTCGACCTATCCGGCAATATACCCCTAGCACAGAAAGCCGCTACTTTTGTTTTCTAAAACAGTAGCGTGAAAATGTTATTCTTTTGTACGTTCTCAAGAAAATTCTACTAAAAGTTCTGATCATTAGACGTTGACGTTGATCTATTGTTTCGTCCTGTTCTTCGTATCTCCTGGATGTTTCTTTTGCATTAGACGAAATTCATTTTTTTTTCTGCATTTTCAAGTGTTCAATTAGTCTTCAATTGTTCTTCGTTTCATCTACTGGACGTTGTTCTATACCCGACGTAATTTACCGTTTTTAAAAATGAAATACCAGAGTTGCAAGTAATATTGTTCGATATGCCAACTTTATGCCAATGACTTGGAGTATATCAGTATTAGTGCTTCCTTTTTCATGCTCGACGTATACAAAAGTCATTCATTTCGACGTATGAGTTTGTTTTTCACATAATAAGAGCATTCTACATGAAAGTCATGGATTCATCATCATCTATTTGATCCTGCTTAATAAAATGATTTAAACATCGCTGCATAGGACTGTCCTTAATGTCGGGGAGGCGCATGCATTTTTTTTTCCCTCTTTGCATGATAATAAAAAAAAATATATATTCTCTTTATTTGTAGTTTAAATTTTGATAGAAACTCAATTATTGCGGTTTTAAAATTATTTGTTTGTTCATTTTTGCATAGATAAAGGGTTTTCTTCCCCCCATGTTTAACCCGTTAGTAGTCGCTATAGACAGCGCCACCTATTAAAAATTGCACACTTTTTATTTAACTGTCACCAATAATTTTAAGAAGTGATGTCACCGACGTTTCTTCGATTTTATTCGCGTTTTATGTATATCAAATGCTACTTCTAAAAATTTTTTGTGGCTATTGAATAAAAAAATCTGGCAACACTAAAAGATGGGCGGCAAATCGACCAACTAGCGACTACTAACGGGTTAATTACTTTCCCTCAATAAAGAGATATTCTGTTCCCCAATATTTATTTATTGTTCCTAAAAATATATATGTTCTGGTTTTAAACCATTTTTTTTTTCAATATTTACTTAAAAAAAAAAAAAAAAAAAAAAAAAAAAGAACAATTTTTTTTAATTTACTTCGGTTTCCTTATTTTACTTTTCTTGCATCCTAAAAATTGCTCTTAAATTAGGCGACCTCCCGCTAGTTGCAAATTCTTTGAAATATTCTAAAACAAATACTATAAAATTACTTAACACGCTGTTAGGATACCCAACTTTTGATCATCAATCGCGTAAACGTATGCGAAATTTTAGCGGTTTTACTGCCGATTTCGACATTAATAAACACCAAGAACAGATTTTAAAAACATTTGCTTTGTCCGATTTCATATCAATCGCTAATTCACTACACTGAGAACCAGTCGGCAGTAAGGAAAATTTATGTAAAGAAATTTTTAATGCACTTACTAATTTATCTGAGTTTCAGAAAACATTAGATACTATTTTTTTGTCAGACGAAGACGATCTCAGTGCAAATAATCATTCTGTTGAAACCCCTTCTTCGATCGTTCCAACTACTTCTGTTTTTCAAAGCCAAACCGAAACTTTTCAATCGGAAGTTCGAAATCTTTCTCCGAATGAAGCTGCAGACGCGATGTCGGATTTGAGTAATCATTTCTGGTTTCTTCTCAGAGATCTAGCTAGCACGTGTAGAACTTTTTCTGGAAATGATTCGTATTCTATACGTAATTTCTTTAATAACATTGAGGAACAATTCTGTTTATTTCCCAGCCTTACCGATCAACAAAAACTTATTTTTGCTAAACGATTAATTAATGGTTCTGCTAAAACATTTTTATTTTCGTAACGAAATCTTAATACTTATGAGTCATTTAAAGCCGCGTTAATTTCTGAATTTTTGGATACAATACCATCCATTGAAATGCATAAACAACTAGACAACAGAAAAATGCATCCTAATGAAACTGCTACGCAATATTTTTTAGCGATGCGCGAAATTGCTAACCGCGGTAACTCCATTATTGACGATTCCTCAGTTATTCAGTACACCATTCAGGGTATACAGGGCAACCCCTCTGAAAAAATTCTTCTTTGTGGAGCAAAATCTTTTGCAGAATTTAAGGAAAAATTGCGTATTTATGAAACTGCTCTTAATACAATAAACTTAAATCAACGAAATTCAGTTAATTATAAACAATCATATGACAGTCGAAAACGCAGTACTAGTCACACACAACCAGCTTTCACTCGCGAATCCAAATTTAATATTGATCCGGCATCTCAAAATAAATTACGTTGTTTCAATTGTAACGATATCGGTCACTTATCTAAATTTTGTCCTAACCGTTCTCGTGGCCCTAGGTGCCTTGCATGTGGTCGTTTTGGACACAAGTCTACCGATTGCCGCCGAACTGCTGCAAATGAAGAACCTCCTTCCAGAGATAGAGTTAACACTGTACATGAATCGCATGCTTCTCATATGTGTAAACAAATTACAATTAGTGGCCATGAATTATCTGGTTTGGTTGATACTGGTAGTCAGTTAACCCTTTTGAAACATTCCGCATGGATAAAAATAGGTTCCCCACCGTTGTCAAAAATTAATAAATCCTTAACTGGTTTTGGCTTTGCGCGTATACATGTTATCGGTACTTTTAATTCTTTTATTACTATAGACGATCAAGAGTTTTCAGCAACTATTTAAGTTGTACCCGACGTGTCCACATTTTATGACCTTATAATTGGATGTGACGTCATCCAACAAGCCAACATTAGCATTTCACCCACCGGTGTTATTTTTTCTAGTTTTTCACAACAAAATGAGTGTACCGAAGATCCAAATTTTATCATGACGATCACTGACGATAATCCCAGATTTGATATTGGTCTTAATGTTTCACGACATAATCGTAACGACATTAACAGACTTGTCGACCTATAAACCTAATAAAATCAAAACTGCGAACATTGAACTTAACATCACTTTAACTGACGATACACCTATTTTCCACACACCCCGACGTCTACCCTTTACCGAACGAGACATTGTAGACGCACAAGTCTCTGAATGGCTTAAAAATGGTATTATCGAACCAGTGTCCTAAATATCCTCATAAAACCTAATCGAAATATTTTTCAGCATATCAGGAATGAAAAAGATAAAATTGATACTAAATCCACACCCGGCATTTACAAAATTGATTTCAATTACACTAACGATTCTAGCGCTTGTTATATCTGAGTCACAAAAAGAAAATCTATGAACGCGAAAAAGAACATAAATCTGATTTAAAACATAATCGGCAATCCACCGCGCACGCATCTGTCCACCATAACAACCCTATCAATATTAACACTATTTCTACTAAAAAACTATCCCCTTATAATAATCACAGTTATGCCTTAAAACGCGAAGCCCTTGAAATACTTACTAACCCCTATGCAGTTAACGAAAAAGAGCACGTAATCATCCCGAAAGACTGGAATCCAATAATTAATAAACCCAAAAAGAAGCGAAGTGAAATGACGAACCAGAAGACCTCAACAGTAAACAAAGAAGACGAATGAAGAGAGTCACATCTCACCTGAAGATGAGTGCGGTTGCACCCGAAATACGTATTGTGATGAAAAAATATAAGGACATTATATAAGGTAATGTTAAATTTATTAATGAATTTATCGTCCTGTAAGAAAATTTATGTGATTAACATTTAATTTAATTTCATAAATTTTCAAACATCAAAATCAATTAAATTATATAACATTATAGAATATATTTCACTGAATTGATAGCGATAGTATATAAAAGAAAATATTATAAAATTCAAAATAGATATGTAACATATCATAAAAAAAATGAAAAAATATGACATGTACTTAAATTTCTTATACTATTCTGTCATTAAACAAAGTTAAAAATTAATTTTATTTAGAATATTACAAAACATTTCTGTCTTTCATTTAAAATGAGATATTTCATGCTAAATTTTTCAATTACTTTTCAGTCTAGTGTAAATTATAAGAATAAACATTGGCTAAACTTAGCAATCCAGTCCAGTAGTTTTCATTAAGAAAATATGTAAACAAACACTACTGCATCGGATTGTAAAGTAAGCGAACCAATATCTTTGTATCAAATTATTAAAAAAAAAAAAAAAAGGAAGCACTATAGAAATCAGTTAACTCTGTAATTTAAACGAAACATTAATTTGATTTCATTAGAAATGTAGAAGAAAATGTTTAGTTTACTCTTCATTTCGCTTCTCCCTTTAAATGTCTTTACTGTCACTTTAAATGCTTTTACAAAAAGTGATATACATATTCTTTTCATTTTCGAAAATTGTAAATATGAATTAAAAAGATATTTACTTGCTGAAAAGTGATCTTTGCAGCACCAAACAGATGACGTCGATGACAGTTTCTTATTTAGCTTATCATCTCGTTTCATAGCAGTCGTCCATGTTTTCCTTTTAACCCGGTCTTTTGGAACACTAAAAAACAGCCTTTCCGGGGTATTTACCGAAGAACTCTAACAGCAAGGAACTATACAATACTTGTAAGTGTTTGTTTTAAATATGTTTTACGAAAAAAAATAAGAAGTATCGAATGAAATAAAATATCAAAAATTCGCAAAAGAGAAACTAACTTTTAACAGGCATAAAGCAATGCAAAGTAAGATTGTTTACATGAACAGTGACGTCACGGGCGATTTCAACACGTGACGTTGCGTTTTCCCGCCAAAATGAAATTATGATTTTTAATTAAACTTTAATAAATAAATAAATTTGCGATTATGTATAAAAATGGTACCAAATTGCTTATATTTATGTGCTCTGTCCAATACAACGAAAACTGAAAATCATGCAATTTCCCCATTTTAACAACGGAAGTAAAGGATGATCAGTCTTTGCTTTTGCTTAAACTCATTGGTGGGTATAATCATGTGATATAGACATCTATAGAGCAGGTGCACGTGACGTCACTACGATAAACATTGACAGGTGTAATAAGACGATGATTCCGCATGTGCTTTAGAATGTAGGCTAAAGGTGGGATAAAGCACCATTGCTGAACGTTAAAAGCTTAGCTATGCACTCCCATTTCTCTAATAATTTTAACATGTTTTACATTTCTGCTAAGATTTAACCATTGTTATTGCTTGTTATATAAACGGATGAATGTATATGGATGCTCTTTATCGAAAAATTTTTATTAAAATACTTTAAATATAAAAATATTTTTCCTATAGGAGATTATAGAAAAAAAAATAATTAAAGAATTGTTTAATATAAAAATATAATTAAAAATGATTGCATTTATTAAAAATCAAAATATTTAACAATAAAATTAATTTGTTCGATATAACTATTTGAGCTTTTAATTAAAAGTCTATTTCTAAATGCTTTTAATATAAAAATATGTTTTTTCTGTAAATAATTAAATGTTTAAAAAAAAAATCTAGAAAACGTGTTTAACTAATAAAAAAAAACATTTTTTAAATAATTAAATTAAATTAGTTGATTTTGTTTAGTGTTATTTTTTTTTTACTTTTAATAGAAAAATCTATAGGAAAATAATTAATATTATTAAAAGATTTTATTTTCCATGAAAGATAATAAAAGCTAGTTAAAAAAAATTATTCAATAAAATATTCTAATTATAAAGGATAATTTATTTATTAAAAAAATAATCTTTTATAATTAAATTGGTTGAAGTTACTTAATACTATTTATTGGACTTTTAATTAAAAGGCCTACTTCAGTAGCAGAGCAATTCTGCTCTTCAAACTGATAGATTGGTGTTGGTGTTGGTGTTGGTGTTAGGAAATAAGGCCGATTGACTACTCTAGGGTCCTAGGATTGAAGTGGAGTGTCTTCCGGGTCTTTCTAAGATTTCCTAGACCGTATTTACGCAAGTTTCTGAGGAAACCACAAAAAGCTCCGAACGGCTATGTTATATTGTTTCTTTACGCAGTGGTGATCGTTATTTGGTGGAGATATCTGCAAGGAAATGTAAATTAGCAATAATTCAAGAAGAAGTCCAATTGCTGTCATCAAGATGCTTTTAATGAATACATCTTCCAAAAAAGAAAATCAAGTATTAATATTTCCAACAACTTGGTACAGAGCGTTGTAAAACGTTGAATAATGATGTACATAATTCCAGGGTTAAACGTTGAGATTGTCGCATAAGATGGGGGAGAGAGCGAAAGTAATTCAGTCTTTACTAAACGATGATTTGGAGCAGTTCTTAGTTTCTTACACTAGAATAGATCCGAGATGTCTGAAGAAAAAAGCCAAATTTTAGAAAAAACAGTCAAATTATAGTGCCAAATACTTTCATTGTTTCTCGGTAAAATGATATAAATATTTTAAATTCGAAAGTTCGTTATTAAAAGTTATAGCCAATTATTTCGCCAATGAAATAAATCACTCAAATTAAAATCCGTTACATCTTATGATTGGACAATAATTGTAATTTAGAAACTAAATTATTTCTTAATGATTTAACTGACAGGGATTTCTAAATTTAGCTATAAAGAAATAACTTGTGCAATATTGTTTGACGTTGATTTTTATAAATGAGTAATTTATTTAATAAATTATACATTGAACTGTCAATTTTGTTGAATTCAGATGGGTAAACAAAGAGTTATTTATTAAGCAGAAAGGATTTAAATTGCATCAGTTATTGCATACCTAATCAATAAACAAAGCAATAAGTCTACTCTTAATTATTTGAGCATTCAGGTGCATTGTGTAACGGAAAACACATAAACTGTGATCTTTTAATAAGTCATTCTATCATATTAAAAGAAACTTTGTATTATTTCTTTAAATGAATTGAAAGAACAGATATAAATAAAAGTGAGCTTTTCAGATAATTTTGAATACTTTAATTAGCTTAATTGCGAATTAGATTTAAATTAAATTTATTTATTTAATTATTTAACTGATAATTTGATACTTAATAAATTTAGAATAAAATTAGATTTATTTGAATAATATGTGAGTAATTTCCTCACATATTTCTCCCCTTCGTCTAAAAAGAAAAAAAAATTGAAAGGTAATAAAAAAATATCGCTTTCTCTCACATCAAGACAAACACATACTATAAATTTCAAAATAACTTTCTATATAAAACCAAAATTACTTCAAAAATATTTTTCATATTACAAAGTGGCTAATAATGTAAAATTAAACATCAAATATAACATTAATAATTAATTAGAACTTGTTTTTACAGGACATAGTTATCTTTCATAAGATACAACAATGTATCTTTAAATCATAATATTACAATTATTAAATAAGCAATGCAATGTAGAATTTGTAAGAATTCACAGCTGTATGACGATGTATTTATCCAACAAATTTTTCTTGAAAATGTAGGACAAATTAAAAGCAAGGGAAAAAGAAATCAATAATTACAAAAGTAAAATATTTTATGTATTCACATGTTTATACAATATCTTAATTTGCTTGAAATTATTTATTATTTACTAATTTTATTATTAATTTCAATAAAACAATATTTTGATGAGATATTTTGGTATGAAAAATTTTAGAATATAAAGAAAGTACCAGAATGCCAATATGTGAAGACCTAAATTTTATACTAATTGAGCCAGATTGTGAATCAGTATACAAATTATAACTGACATTGTGGGTTGTGAGGCCACAGCCAAAAATAACTAACTGAGCTAGGGTGTGAGGCAGAAGAGGCATATATTGTGTGTAAATAAAATTACAGCAAGCATTCTGCAACACGACATAATTAAATGTCTTATGTTTGTGTAAAGTGAATTGCGAAAATGAAAAAAAATAGCCCAATCAATAAAGTAATAGGACACAAGTATGAAGTCTGGAAAATTTTTAAAAGAAAATGTAATTAGTTTTTTTTTTTTTTTTTTTTTTTTTAATGTTCAATTATAATTAATTATTTCTAAAGAAAAACATGAACTAAGTTCATTTTTCAAACATTATGTGTTTAAAATAATGAAGAATGATACCAATATACTATTGATATAAAACTAAATAAATAAATAAAAAAAAGTTGAATTTATTCTCAATATTACATTAATTTTTTTTTTTTTTTGTTAAAAAAGAAAAAAAACGATAACTTTATTTTAAATTATCGCAGATCGATGGTTCAACCATTCGTTTTAAAGGTATTGGTGAGCTCTTTTGAAAGATACCCATCATGAAAATGTACTCCCCTCGAGGGAGGGGTGAGGACGAGGCTCCTATATACACAACATTTTTTTCCCAGTTGACTATCTGTATTACAAAAAATATATATTCGTTTCATTTGGTTTAGTGCAGTCTATAGATATTACACTCTACTTACCTGCAATTTCCCCCATAGACGTAACTTATTTGAATACTTTTGAGTGTCCCTGTACACGAACCATTTGCTTCAATTCAACGAAAAGCTTACTGTAGCATCCCTATATGATACAAATTTAGAATACCGAGTTTGCAATTTCTGCTACTATTAGTTCTTGAGATATGCTGATAACAGACACACAAACCATTCGCTAAAAACATGATTTTCGTTTTCAGGGGACCTCAGAACATGTAAATATAACAAAAACTCACGTTCGAAAATTTGACCCTAAAACAATACTTTCTCAACCCTATGGGCAAGAGAAAGTTTTAAAAAAAAAATCTTTTAACATATTAGGCACATTGTACAATAATTCTAGGTTATGTACAAAAGAAAAAAAAAATTAATTTGATAATTATATGTGTAACACAATAAAAAGTTTTTCTTTCGAAATATTAGACAGAATGTACAATAATTCTAGGCTCAGTATAGTAAAAATAATAAAAATAAATAAATAAGTAAATAAATAAAAACTCTAATTATAATTTGAATAAATAATTATATATGCAGCATACACACACAAACAAAATAAATAAACATTGTATATATAATAATTATTTCAGCATATTAGGCACACAGTAAAATAATTCTAGGCTCTGTATAGCAAATTAATAAAAAATTGAAAAATAAAATTCAATTTTATTCTGATAAATAATCACATATGTAAAACAGATGCGCTCATGTGCACACACACACACAAAAAAATCTATATATATAATAAAATAAGATGTTTGTGTGTGTGTGTGTCATTGTGTATGTATTTCCAGAGTTTTTTAGGAAAACGGCTGATGGCTGAGCTATACAAACGTGCATGGATGTTCGTAATGGCCTCTCCTGATGCTCCTCGAAGCCCGATTTTTGAATTTTTGATTAGTTTTCTTTTAATTAATTAAAATGTGAAAATAATAACCTTCTAATTTCTGATAAATTAGCCATTTGAATTTTATCCATAATTTAATTGTTGCCATTTTTTTTTCGACAGAATAAAAAAAAAGTACGTTTACTTAAAACGAGGAAAATAAATTAGAAAAATTAGAAAATCTTTATATATATACTACAAGGCAATGTTTGTGTGTGTGTGGACAGCGTAGCACAAAGACGGTAGCTCGGACAGTCACGTGTTTCGACATGAAGGTGCCCTCCGAGGGGTCCTTGTGCACCTCAAAGCCCGATTTTCGAATTTTTGATTCGGTTTTCTTTTAATTAATTAAAATATGAAAATATTAACTTCATAATAGCTGCAAAAACAGTCATTAAAAATTTATCCTTAATTTAATTGTTGCCTAAAAAAAATTCGTTTTTTTTCGTCAGGAAAAAAAAATACGTTTACATTCAGTATCACTTTGAAAATTTTATACACATTGATAAAGTGTTAATATAGTTTATGGTACGATTATATGTTGTTCTATTTTTTTTTTTTCTTTAACTATTGTAGATTTTTACTGTCAAGTTGTTATTAAAAAGGAAAAAAAAAAAAAAAAAAAAAAACTGCCCATGACGTCACATTTGACTGCGTAGCGTTTCTTTACTACAATAAACTCAATGAACTATAAATTTATTTTATCAGTTTCATTTATAGATCATACTGGGCGATTTTTAAATTTTGGCGTTGAAATAAACCGAATGTTTTTCGCCAAGACGTTTAATTTAGAAATAGCCATTTAAAGAAATTAAACCGAAATAGTAGTCAGATAAATGATCTATTTTTCTCTGAATATATAATTTTATAGGGGGGAAAATGTAGTTTTAAAAATAGAAAATTTATTTCAAGCACTATTTTCAGCCTAAAAACCGTTAAAAATATAAACAGAATATGAAGAATTCATACAAATTAGCCAGAAGATATCCGATAAAAGTATCACCAAAATACGATTCCCCCTTTCATACAAGAAATTATATTAAAGAAAAAAATCATCACTAATATGGTGACAAAAATTCAAAAGCCACCAAGGGAGAGATTCAATAAAGTTGTGTAGCACGGTAACGTTTACATAGAATTTATTTATTTTTTTATATACCAATCACTACGCTAATTTATAATACAAATATACGAGCTGCTGTGTGTGACTGTACCTGCACGCTGTCCGGCAGAAATATTTTATTAATTTAAATTAATACTTAAATAAATAAATAAAAATAAAAATACGTTTAATGGAAATATATATAACTATAAAACTATTAGTTGTCTAAAATGCGGCAGAAATAGCGCTCATAGCATATTGTTATTAGGGATTAGTTATTTGTCCCGCATCACTAGCACTTTTGCAATGAAAGCAGTTTTACAGGCGAAGTGAAAATAAAAGTGCAGTTCATTCTTTCACTTTCAGTTGTGTCAGCCTTGGCGACAAACTTGGTGAGTGGGTGACCAAATTTTGTGAGAGGGCAACCAAGTTTGATGAAAAATGGTACTTAAGAGTTCCTCAAGTTTCGAAGATCTCCGACACACGGGAGCACAGATCTCGAGCCTTCCGACTCGATGGAATCATCGAGATGGGATTCTCGATGGAATCATCGCAAAAAGTTATAAATAGGAATGAGTTGATTTATGCGAGAGAGTATGTATCCACTGCGAATCAGAGTTATTAAGGGAACTACCTATTCTGATTCATTGCAGTTTAAGGATTGAGCTCTAAGGGAATGAACATTTTTCTTGAGATTGGGAAGATTTATGTTCTGGAGTATTTGATGTTATTTGCTTTACTCCTGTGGAACAAGTGACTGTTTTTCAGAGTATACCACAACATTCATCGAATAGTGATTTTTGCTATATGAGTAACAGCTTCAACTGTTTCCAGAATAGTCGAAGAATAAGCTTTACTATTGGACTGTTTTCGAGAATATTCGTTTTAATAATAGTTTTGTTGTATAGATTCGAGAAGCTAAAAAAAATATTTAATATCACTGAAGAGATCCCATACAAAAGCTGTGTCGAAAATTGTCGCCAATTGAAGTATATTTACTTAAATGTTTCAATTATTCAATTAAAAAGAAATCATTTTAATATAGTGACCAGCGAAGCGGGCAAAGCCTGCTAGTAATAAATAAATAAAATAAAATCTTTCAACATATTAGGCATACTTTACCACAATTCTCAGTTCACCATAGTAAAAAAATAACTTTAATTCCAATAATCACATACACAATTTTCTTTCAAAATATTAGGTACATTATACAAGAATTCTATGTTCAGTATTGGAAAAAAAAATAAAAGATTTAATTTGAATTTCAATAAATAGTCATATGCAACACACATACAAAAAAGAAAAAAAAATCCGAAGACATTAGGCATGTTGTATAACAATTCTACGTTCAATATAGCAAAAAAAAAAAAAAAAAAAAAAAAAAAAAAAAGTCAATTGCAGTCAAGTTTGTGAAATCTGTCGTAGTTAGGACCAAGGCTTTTGCAGATTATAGATCATTTCTTTATTTACACAGATTTCTCTCTTCTTATTAGTGCATGTATTTGCGATGTTAAAATACAAATTGTATTAATTAAGTAATTTACTTATTCAAATTATATTTAAAGAAATATTATACAATTAAAAAAAAATAATAATAATAATTATAAATAGAATAAAGAAAACCAGATCCATCAGCATTTATTTTAAATGCAGTTAAAGTAAAATATAAAAACCAGCAATTAAATATGAAAATTGAAATCAAAATGAAACTATAATGTAAAAGACAATTTAGATTAAATATTGAGATTAATTTACTGGTTATGAATTTGAAAAATTCAAAAAGGACAAATTTGCAAAGATTTTTTTTTAAATTTTAAAATATGCAAATAAATAATTAAATATGGGGATTTTGCAAAAATTGTTGCTAAAAATAGATGCTTTTCATACAATTTAAACAATTTGATAGAACTGTGCCGCAAATTTTTAAATTTTTTGGGGGGAAAAATTATTTAAATTTGCTTAAATGTTAAATGTGAATTTTATTATTTACATCTGGAAAAAAGCTGCGGATTATAGAGAATCGAAATAAATTAAGCCTTTTTTTTTTTTTGTTTTTTATTAACCCCTTCCACTCCAGGGACGTACGTGCGTACGTCCTAGTGTTAATGGCCATTAATACCATGGACGTACGTGCATACGTCCAAAGAAAGTATACGATACAATAAGCCCAACGTTGTAGTGGTATCAGAGAGAGTTATTTAATTTGTCATATGGTATTTTGAAATTGTATTTTCATTACTGACAACTAGATGGCGTTAGTAGTCTCGGTGACCTATTAGTTTTGGCTACGCCAGTTGTTTGGTGTTTCGTGATTTCTCGCGGCTGCGGTTGTGTGTAATTTTCGCTCCTCGATTTTGTGTGTTTTGCCGGTGTTTGAAACTGTGAATAATGTCTGATTCTAGTGATTCGGATAGTGATTATATCCCCGATTATGACGAACTTGAAGAATCCAATGATGACTTTACAACAAGTGAAGACGGCGAGAGCAATGATAGTGATGATGAGCCACTTACAGCAGGTGACTGGAAATTTATGTCGGATCCTTTTGCCGATGCACGTCCTGAGCAACTGCCTGAACTGAAAAGGGACTTCACAACAAAATGCACATTGTTACTTCGTTATGTATTGCATTATTTCAAAATTATAATCTGGTATTTCACATATTTACACTACAGCTAGCCTGGAGCGGAAGGGGTTAATGGAAGCAGAATTCAATGAAGTTGCGTGAGATCTCTTATTAATTAAGTACTGCTTCATACCTTTACATCACTATTAAATAATAATTTATGACAGCTTCCTTGATATTGCAACAAGATGGCAATTCAACTGAAGAACAACAGTTTTTTATGTCTTGTATTGTTTCATCTGTTACAGGACGTTGCAAAGTAAGGAGATTGTACCTATTATTTTGAAAAAAAAAAAAAAAAAAAAAAAAAAAACGCTCTGTTTCTTGGCATATTCTGTACATTCCTGACCGGAGTTTTATAAGACCACCCATATCAGAATATTCGGTCAACAGTGTACGGTAACAGTGTAATAGTTGTCTTCAGCATTTTTCAATGCTTCGTGACATGATTCACAGATGCTTTTTTTGCCAGATATTGCCCTGAGTGTTGCGCCAGCAATATAATATATATCATTCTCCTCAACAGCAATGGTCATAGTATTACTGGGAGGCAGATACTGAGAAGAGGAAGGTTGATTTAATTGTGAATCAACTGTATTGAAAGAAACTGAATATGATGGTTCGTCTTCTGAGAGATCATCCAGCTGATACATACTGATATGTAAATCATCATCTATTGAGGGTGGTCAGCCACATTAAGAGATTTCACAGCTAATGTCCTCAATAGATGATAATCACTATCTGATGCATAGCTGGAATTCTCCACAAAAGATATGAATTATGATAGGCATATGAACTTCATGGCACGTTTGACACCTAAAGTCGAATGTTTCATGTATGATTTCCGACGGACTTGGGAAAAGACATTTTCTAAGGCGTCTTGTGTCAAACGACCTGGAAGAAAAAAACTAATAACCTTCTTCCAACTAATAACCTTCTGTCGCCAAATTAACCACACTCAAACTTGACATTATCATGCCTGTCTGCAGGGGCTTCCAAGCATTGCCAAGTTTTAAGTTCTGCATGGTCGAAACAAAGTAGTTCAGAAACTATATCTTTTGAGTTTTGTTTTTAATGGCAAATCCACATTCAGGGTGTCGAGCTATCATTAGCTCAAACCACTTGGCTAGGGTGCGAATCCGCTAAGCTGAATTCAGAGCATCTGCAGAAATTTGCTTTAAATGTACAGCTTTTTCTAAAGCTGCTGCAGTTTTAATTGAAAATAGCTGTACAGCAATAGCAACATTCATTTTAGAGAAGTGCGTTGGAAATAAATGTGTTTGGTTAACAAAATGGCAAACATACCTTAAAATAAGGGAGCCACTTGAATACTTGTCATCATAAATAACTTTTGAGATACTGAATTAAAATTAACAGGGTAAATATAAATAAAAGTTAGTTGGGAAATTAAAGAGATTTTGAATTTTTTTTAAAAATATATTTTAAGAAATTTTAATATACAATTGTCTGCAAAATTATTGAAACACACATCAACATTTTTTATATTGCATTTTCTTCAGTTTGATCACTAATTTTTTATCATAAACTTACTTTTTTTTATACGCAGCAAACGACTAAGATCATGATTAGAGCCCCTAAATAAAATAATAGGCCGGCGCATCACCGCCATTTTTTTGCCTCAGAAGAGGACAGAATTCCCGCTTGGCGTCGTTATCGCTTCCCTAATGATTTTATGAAATCTTTATCTGAAGCTAATCCGGTGAAGATAAGAGCAATAAGCAACAATATGGGAGTACAAATTAATTCGGTCCGTTTTTTTTCGTTAAAAAAACATTTTATTTATTATCAAAATGAAAAAACATGTTATTCAAAGTATTGTCCATCGGTAGCCACAACTTTTGTCCACCTTTCTGGCAATTTTCGGATTCCATCTCTGAAAAATGAGTCCTCTCTGGACGCAAACCATGAATCGAGCCATTCTTGAATTTCTTCGAAAGAAGTGAAGCGGTCTCCAGCCAAATCGTGATGCATCCGTCGGAACAACCAATAATCAGAAGGAGCAAGGTCTGGCGAATACGGCGGGTGGGGTAGGACCTCCCATTTCAACGTTTCCAAGTAATTTTTAACGACAATTGCCACATCGCTTTTCAACGTCGCGCGGTTTCAACTCGTATGGGACCCAATTTCCTTGCTTTTGAACCATTCCCATTTTTTTTAAGCGCACGGAAATTGCTTGCTGAGTGACTCCCAACGATCCTGCAAGCTCTTGTTGCGTTTGGCACGGATCTTGATCGAGCAATTCCTCCAATTCGGCGTCTTCGAACTTTTTCGGCTGGCCCGGGCGCTCATTGTCTTCGACACTAAAATCACCATTTTTGAAGCGTCGAAACCACTCTCTACATGATTTATCAGTAGGCGCAGATTCACCATAAACTTCCACAAGCGATCGATGCGCTTCAGCGGCACTTTTCTTCCAATTAAAAAAGAAAATCAAAACTTCCCGCAAATGTTGTTTCTTTAGCACAAAACTCGACATATTGAATGCTCAAAAAATCAATGTTGTTGTATAAAACTCGAAGCTTCGTTGACTGAATATGGTTGACAAAGGTTAAACCTTTCTAACAATGCCAAAATCATCTATCATTATTCAGTAAACAAATCAGCCAGAGCCATCTATTGAAAACGGACCGAATTAATTTGTACTCCCAATAATATTCCTAAAAACACATTTTTTTCACAATACATTCTCAGGATGTCATTTTATTCTGAGGATATCGTAAGGATGTACTGGGGTAAGATGTGCTGTTATGACGGTTTCTGTTTCTTTTACAAAATGTCGCCAAAACTCCAATACACAGTCTGCAAACACTTTTTATTCACTTCTTGAATGATTATAGCAGTTTGTCGCTAAACAAACTTCCATATCACAGTTTACTTAGTTAAAATTATGAAATATTTTAACTAAGTTACTCAAGTTACTAAGTTACTCAAGTTACTTTAAAGTAACATAAGACGATAAAAAAATGTTTGTCGTTTGTTTATCAAAGAAACGCGCTGGGTACACGTGGCAACCCTAAGGCAACAAAATGCCTGATGCGCCAGCTCGTATATATAGGAGCCTTAATCATGACTCAACAAAATAACGTAACAAAATAACATTAAGTACACATTTTTCAAATAGGAATTATTGCTAGCACTGCAATAATTTTGACTCTAAATGTATCAATATATTAAAATTCCTCAAAAATTATTTAAACTTTAAAAAATTCGAAATGTGATTTGAAAATTTTTAACTTTTTTAGTACAAAACTAGTTCTTAACCCCCCGCCCCCAAGCCCCGAATTTTATATTTGCACTGGGTAATTTTTTTTTTAAAGAAAAATATAAAAGAAAATTTTCTGATTACCACATCATAGTACTTTTAATTTTTAAAATATGACAAAATAAAACATCATGTTTCTCGCTTTACTTAAGAACTTCTTTAAATTTCTAAAATGCACTTTTTTTTTCCATATTCATAGGAATAGTATTGGATTACTAAAAATTTGGATTTCAAGTTTTCAATTGATTTATGTTTTGAGACAGTTCGAAAACAATTTAACTGTTTTTAGAAAATGTACGCCTGTATGTGACCTAAATTTTGTGTCAGTTACAGATCACGATATCACGAACCAGCGCACATAATTTGTATCAAAGATTCTATGGTGTATGGTATAAGTTATATGAAATATCATATATGACATTGATGATATGATATCATATACTTACCATCAAATATGATATAAATACATAAATTAATTATATTACACATACATATATTCTTTAAGTCATAAAACATATGTTATATGCGATAAATTTATGCTGCTAAAGATTAATAAAAGTTTAATTTATAATTTTCCAGCGGTAATACCGGAGACCTTAATAATGCTTTTCGCGATTTGCGAACATAGTACAGTTCAATAACCATCCATTTGTAAACAAGTACATCTTTTCTTCACTTGATGGCGCTATCATCCACTCTTGGCTAGAAACCCTGGATAATCTCAGAGATACGACAGGTACTTAGTACGCATGCTCAGTGGACAAACGCTTGTCGAGATTCCCTCTTGCTACAGTAACCTTTTACAATGCTTGGCGCTGATCGCGCATTTTGGTGATTTATCGGTGTAAGTTTTTAAAGATATTCTCTAAAGTAAAGCAAAAAATTTTTCTTTGCAATCAAACTAAGATGCATTATGCCTTACGTTACATTCGTTTTATTATTATTATAATTATTACTTAAATTTATATTACATTTCTATATTCATAGAAATAATTTACACCATCTTATCATACTGCATATCAAAAATTCTGAATTTTAATACTCTTTAGTTTTTAATAATATACTATGCAACTGTAGTCTAAAAATATATATTTATACAAACTGATAATAAAAAAAATAATAATAACAAAATTATTTTTATTTATTTAAAAAATAATTTATTTTATCAAATTTGTCCTTGTAGTTACTGGTAAGAAAGTTCATCGATATTAAGATTAATTTGTAAAAATTTGATGATTTAACAGTTAACTTGATTTGATATATTCATTTGAGAGATGACCGTTTAGCTTTATGATTAACTTTATTTATTGCAATAACTTACAAATATATACATTCTTAGCACATTAAATGTTTAAAAATTGTTTTAGTTGGTTTATAAAAGGTTTTTCAGGGGGTCAAATGTTTTTGAGCCTGTAAAATTAACTTTGCTCTCAAAGCTGGTAGACAGGAGATATCAGGTTCGATACCAGGTAGCGGGCTAACTTTTCGAAATTATCTGCAGTTTTCTCCGAAACAAGTGTACAGAACACCTTAAAAAGACCACCCCTTACTTAAGTTATTCAACCCATACCTCGGCCTTTCTTTTGTAGGCAACTGGCACATTAACACCAACATGTTTTTCTTAAAATAATTCAGTTTAGGAAAATTGAATTAGCTTAATGCTTAAAAACATATCAATATTTTATAGTTAAATGCATAATCATTGATAATATTAATATTTGTAAAAATATTTATTAACTTTAAAAGTTTTATACATCCTTATTGTTCATGTCAAAAGTTTATTTTTCTTCAAATGTAATACAAATATATATATATATATATATTTTTTTTTTTTTTTTCGTATTTTGTACCTTTGAATAAAGTATGATAAAATAAAAAAAAAAAAAAAAAAAAAAAAAAGAGAGAGAGAGAGAGAAAATAACGTATGTGATAAAAAGAAATATGACACTAAAAAATTAATTAATTGATTAATTAATAAACAAATAAAGAAAATAAAGAAATTAGCACTTATAATTTTACAACATAAAATTCTAACATATGTTGATCTCATAAAGAATGGTTGATTGGTTGTATGGCTTAAGACTGATTGACTACTCTAGGGGCCTAGGCCTACAGGAGAAATGTCCTCAGTGTGTGTGTGTGGGGGGGGGTTCTAAGTGAATCTAGTTCGTATTTACGCGAGTTTTAGAGAGAACTACGGAAAACTCCGAACGGCTAGATCGATGAACGCGTTTTTTGATCGAACCCGGCACTTCCCATCTACCAACTTTGACCGCAGTTGCGCTTGGCCACCATAGAGGTATTTACTTCTATTAATGCCTTGATTTCTCCATAAAAAATAAATAAATAAAATAAAATAGATAAACAAATAAAAAAATTTTATGTTTTTAAATTAATAAATAAGAGAAACAATAAGCATTTTAATACTTTTAACCTTATTCTTTTCCCCCTCATATTCCGTATTTTTGAATAAATATAAGAAAAATATAAGGCACCTATTGAGTTTAAGCTTTATGCATTAAATGAATGTACTAGCCTTTATTTATATACTCCTGAAGAAATTAAAAAAAAAAAAAAAAAAACTAAATAATTAAAAGGCCTTTTTATTTATTAGTTATGTATTTTTAACACTAAAATTTCCAAAAATATGCTTTACTCTATTAATTGTATTTATATCTAAATGTTTGTTATATTAATCAAAATAATTTTTAATAAGATCAGGTAAAACAAAAATAAATAGATAAATAAATAAAATAATAATAAGTGTATATTAGTTAATGTTAACTTGCATAATTTATTTTCAAAATTGTTCTAAAAAGAAGTGGGAAAAAGCCGAACGCCGCACGTTAAAAGTGCGATTTTTTCCGAAAGAGGTTGGCTGTGTAATTATTGAAGTTATCGCCAAATACGAAACTGTTTTAAGAAAAGTACTTATTTAGAAAAGAATTGACGAAAATCAATGAAAATTTTTATTTCTATTAATAGGAAAAACATTTAGAAACATGAAAATTTGCTTCAAAAATTTTTAATTACATTTAATTAATATGAATTATAAGCATTTTTGAATGTCACAATTTCTCCCTGCCTTATGTCTATGGTAGCGATGCGCGAAATCGCCTCGGGCGGTCAAAGGGAGCTTTCCACCAATCAAAAAGTATGAACACCTTGTCGTATCTCTCAGTAAACCACATCATAGTACTTTTAATTTTTAAAATATGACAAAATAAAACATCATGTTTCTCGCTTTACTTAAGAACTTCTTTAAATTTCTAAAATGCACTTTTTTTTTTCCATATTCATAGGAATAGTATTGGATTACTAAAAATTTGGATTTCAAGTTTTCAATTGATTTATGTTTTGAGACAGTTCGAAAACAATTTAACTGTTTTTAGAAAATGTACGCCTGTATGTGACCTAAATTTTGTGTCAGTTACAGATCACGATATCACGAACCAGCGCACATAATTTGTATCAAAGATTCTATGGTGTATGGTATAAGTTATATGAAATATCATATATGACATTGATGATATGATATCATATACTTACCATCAAATATGATATAAATACATAAATTAATTATATTACACATACATATATTCTTTAAGTCATAAAACATATGTTATATGCGATAAATTTATGCTGCTAAAGATTAATAAAAGTTTAATTTATAATTTTCCAGCGGTAATACCGGAGACCTTAATAATGCTTTTCGCGATTTGCGAACATAGTACAGTTCAATAACCATCCATTTGTAAACAAGTACATCTTTTCTTCACTTGATGGCGCTATCATCCACTCTTGGCTTGCGGGTATTTTTACGGGAGTCAGAGGTTAAAAAGCAAAATTCAGTCTGGCAATACTGCCGTGAAAGCTTAAACGTGATCCAAGTTTATGGGAAAAAAATATTTAAAAATAAATAAACTTCTATCGAATTTTTCTGATTATTAAAGTTGTTATTGATTATTGTGCACAAAAGGCAAAAATTGGAATACTATAACCAAACCTGTTAGTTTAGTTTTGTTATTAGTTTATCTTAAGAGGACTACAAATACACAGCTACACATTCATTTAAAGGAAATACAAATTATTTGTGACAAATTTCATGAATATTTTAATGATTGAAAAGATGAATGTACAACGACCTATAAATGCGGAAGAAAAGCTGTATGTGTGCAATAAATGCTTAAAAGGATTTTCTAGAAAAGGCAATCTCATGAGACATCTGCGCAGTCATGCTGGAGAAAAACCATATGTGTGCGAAAAGTGTTCTAAAGGATTTTCTGAAAAGAGAAATTTAATAGAGCATATTCGCGTTCATACAGGAGAAAAGCCATATGTCTGTAAAGAATGTTCTAAAGGATTTTCTCGAATAGGTGATCTAAAGAGTCATCTTCGCGTTCATACAGCAGAAAAGCCGTATGCCTGTGAAGAATGTTCTAAAGCATTTTCCCGAATAGGTGATCTAAAGAGTCATGTTCGCGTTCATACAAGAGAAAAACCATATGTGTGTGAAGAATGTTCTAAAGGATTTTCTGCTAGGAGTAATTTAAGAAATCATCTTCGCATTCATACCGGAGAAAAACCGTATATCTGTGAAGAATGTTCAAAAGGATTTTCTGATGTAAATGGTCTTAAGAGTCATCTTCGTGTTCATACAGGAGAAAAACCATATGTATGTGAAAAATGTTCTAAAGGATTTTTTCGGATGAGTGAACTAAAGATTCATCTTCGCGTTCATACAGGAGAAAAACCGTATATTTGTGAAGAATGTTCAAAAGGATTTTCTCAAGTAAATAGCCTTACGAGACATCTTCGTGTTCATACAAGAGAAAAACCATATGTGTGTGAAGAATGTTTTAAAGGATTTTCTTCCAGGAGATGTTTAATATATCATCTTCGCATTCATACCAGAGAAAAGCCGTACGTCTGTGAAGAATGTTCTAAAGGATTTTCCCGCATACGTGACGTAAAGAGACATCTTCAAATTCATAGAGAAGAAAAGCCATAGTATGTGAAGGATTTTCAAGAACATTTTCTCAATTAAGTCATTTAAAAAATCTTCTTCACAATCGCACCGTAGAAAAACTACATGTATGTGAAGTATGTTCTAACTCAGTTCCTCAAATAAATAGATTTAAAAATCATCCTCACATTCATACAGGTGAAAAAACTAAAAACTATGGGTGTATCCAAAAGAAAAAAAGGAAGAAGCTTCCTAAAAAGTGATCTACGCATTTAAACCGTGCACAAAATTTATTAAGGGACGAAAAAGAAAGCTGCACTTCGATATTTTCCATTATTCTCTCTGCAGTCAAAAATTTTATTGTTTTAATAGTAACTTTCGAATAAATTTTATTACGTTGTGTTTGACGAACAATTTTGTATTGAGCCAAGTATTAAAAAGAGGATACTGTTGTTCAAAAAATTATATTTTAAGAAAATATTTCAAAAATGGCCAGAATAAAGCAATTAACGATACCACAAAAATATTAACCCGATCAGGTTATCGCTTTTTTCGGCACCTTGTCAGTTTATCATGGGTCTTCCATTCATAACTTTTGAACAAATTGAAATATTTGAAAAATTCAGATTGCATAATAAAATTTAAAAATGGTATTTTTACGGAAAAAATCATGGACACGATGGATAGGTATTTCTTCTATATATGGATTCTAAGGTTTGAGACAAAAGAAAAATGGTTTGGGTCTCCAACGACCCACGATTACTTGATCGGGTTAATTTTAGAGTGAAAATAAAGATATATTTTAATACGCGGGACGTCAAGATGGTTAAATGTTAATGAAATATTAGTGAGCTGGTTTGGCTGTTTAAACCATTGATATAGTAATAAGACATAAGTTGATCATGGAGGGGGAAAAGTGATTACTTTTTACTCCGAGAAAGACGGCTATTTTGACTTGTTAATGGCTGTCTGTTTCTGAATGAATATACACCGATAATTTGACAAATAAAGAATATGTATAATATATGTACTAAAAGTGAATGAAAAACTGGAGATACAGTTTCAAGTTCATTTTTCTTTTTCTTTCTCTTTTTTTTACGACATTTATTAATTTAGTTAATATTTAAAGTTAATCTCTTTTAATATAACAAAACTAATGTTCTTTACCTGCGTTGCTGCTAACTATATTTAAAAAAATTTTGAAAATTCTGTATTACTTATCATGAGATGCGCTGTGTCTCCGTGACGCAGCAAAGCTGAAACGAAGCTTACCTGCGACACTATATATACAGCTAATTTAACAACAAAGGAATTTGTAAATGCCGACATTTAATATCTCAGTAAATAGGACATATTTTGATCTGATGTTTTCAGAATAATCTTTTATCTTCTGCCTCATGCTATCCTGAAAGTTTCACACTTCAACATTCTATATATTTTGAGATTTGGAATTGCAATTTAAGTCTTCAAAGGAAGAATTGTTATGGTGTAACTTTTTTTTTTTTCTTAATAACGGCTCGGACAAATTTTATGAAATTGATGAATGTTAGGAATTTTATGAAATTAATTTCTTTTGTTTGAGAAGCATGGTGTGCCCCGTTTTCCCCCAAAACTCTTGTTTTTTATATATTTCACTTTAAAAATGGAACTATATTTCCTCGCGGATTACACTCTTTTCTTTCACATCGCTCAAAAGAAAAGAATGTAATCCGGTTTGGAATGTTCGCTGTCGCATACAGACTTCGCTTACATTTAAAATATTCAATCTCAGATAGGTAATTTGGCTCCATTTATTGGCAGTTAGTGTCAAAAATAAACTAAAAAAAATAAAATATTTTTCTCTCTTTAACATATATATATTAAATGAGTTATTTATTTAGGTAATTATATTATATATATGTATTTTTTTTAATCAAAAATATTCATTCAATTCACATTGGTTTCAAGTTGATACGTTGTTAATTTTCAAAATTGGTTTTATTTTAAAAAGTGATTATAACAACAAAAACTTTTTTCTTTACTTTCATAAAAATGATAGATAATATCATAATCATATGCAAATATTTGTAATTTTTTTTCTTTTTTTAACCAATGGACTATATCGTTTTTTTGGGTTCGAGGCTAAATCATACCCAACATGTGACTTCTGATTCTCCATTTCCCAATCATTTTCCCTCTAGTAAGCAAATATTTCCCCATAAAACACAAATTCAAACATTAAAATTGTGTATTTTTCCCTGTAGTAGTCGCGTGTCAAAGGTTTATTACGTAACGCAGATAAAGTCCATTGATAAATCACTTAAACTATTGATAGAAAAACCCGGAAAAAAAAAATAATAATAATAATTAATTGATTAATTTGCTCATTAAATTTCTATAATGCAGTATGTAAGTGAAATATTTTACAAAGATTATAATATATGAAATCCAAAATTTCATGTTTTCTGTTATGTTCCCATCAAAAATTATACCTCTGGGGGTCACCGAAGTGGGAAAGCCATCCCTTCCGTGCAGGATTAAAACTGTGATGGCATGTCTCCGGACCACCTCTAGGGGTGTGTAACAGACCGTCGCCAATTGCCAATCTGCGCAGCACTAGTGCGACGTAAAAACCCTACCAACCAACCATGTTTTCTGTTATTATTATACTTTTATAATATAATGTAATAAAATTAGAAAAAAAAAAAAAAAAAAAAAAAAAAAAAAAAAAAACTAGGTTACCAAACACTTAAATGCATTGGAAAAACTCTGAAAACCGAATTAAAATTAGTAAAATAAGTAATAAAATAAAGTAAAATACATCTTTATTTGACTTTAACTTAAACCCATAATATATTTTTAAAAATATTAATTAATTATTTTTTTTCGCATTATAATCCTTAATTTTACAAAATAATACATTTCTACAAAGCATACTGGTAAAATAATTAAGAATTATATAGTCTATTCTCAACTCTAGAGCTCGAATACGCCCTCTGGTGGACAAAAGCCTAAGTTATTGTGTCGGATGTTTATTTAAAAACCTTTAGACGCATATGCTCTGAGTTATTAAATTAAAAATCATTTTCTAGTAAATATTTAAAATTTTGATTCATATTAACAATAAATGACAGTTATTAATAGGTACTTTATTGCACCTCAGGGGGATTTTATTGATTTTGTACTAACTTCGATTAATTTCCAAGAGTAAAATATGCCGATCAGTGTAGTGTTGTAAACAATAGATACGTCTTTTTAAAATCAATAAAATAAAGATAAATAATCGCATATGTTAAAAAAAACTTTCAGATTTTATTGTTGTTGTTGTTTAACGAGGTCAGATACCTGGATGTATTTAATGTATATTTGAGTTTTAATAATAATAAAAAAAAAAAAATGTTATATGTTGACCTACTCACATCTGTGACAATTCTCGTTGATTTTAAATTTAAATTATTGTGTTAAAAACTTAAAACACTACAAGTTCAATAAAGTTACTTTTTGAATCGGCAGTGTAATCTGTTGCGAAAAATCGTAAGATGTATGTCAGTAATTAATACAGTAAAATATTATGATCCTGTGCAATAGCGTTTGTTTACATATTCACAATGTACAGTCGGCTGCAAAATTATTCGAGCACTAGCCAATAATTCCTATATTTAAAAAGTACACTTAAGACTGTTTTGCTAAGTAAATCCTTGTCGAATCATGTTCTTAGACTGATTAAGAACATGACTCGACAAGGATTTATTTAACAAAGCTGTATTAAATGTACTTTTTTTTGGAAAGGATTATTGCTAGCGCTCAAATAATTTTGCAGCCGACTGTAGAATAAAACTATGGTACTGGATTGAAAAGTTCAGTTTAGATATTCTAGAGTAATATCGAAACCATTTAAACACATATGAGAGATAATCTTTCTATTTGTTTTTGTGTTACATTTTCACATATATATATATAATAAGACAGAAAATAGATTAGACTAGGTTTTTCATTGCAACTCCAAAGTACAATTAAAATATGTAAATTGCATTGTTTTACATAGCATGTCATATTTCATTTGCAATTTTTATTGTTTAATTAGTATGTAAGAATAATTATTTTCACTTGCATACATCCACATTTCAATTATATTTTTATTTACATTTTTAGCTTATTACACATAAGTCTATTCTTTGAAAAACTTTGTGTAATATTGGTTTCATACTTTTACACTATTTAAGTTATTTTCTTCAAAATGAAATACATGACCCATCACATTTTTTCAACAATATAAATAAATTTATAAAATATCGAAATTCAGTTTTTGTTATGAGTTGAAATTATCTAAATAAAGAGTATGTATGCTGAGTTAGCATCCATTTGGAAAAGCTGTAGTAACTCCATCAAGAGTAAACTCTCAGTAGAACTTTGTTGATGGCTGGTAAAAATTCCTCCCCCCCCCCCTTTTTTTTTCTTTTTACAGTATTCAAAAAGGAATATTGTCTAAGTGAAAGTGTATTTTGTGAGATTGTAACTCATTTTTAATTTTGATCCTACAATTTA